>JALPQI010008585.1:0-61000 GCA_025490895.1 Thaumatotibia leucotreta
CATAATTTGACGTTAGTGACAATGACAAATTGACAAGTTTGACAACGTCAAGTCAAGTAATGATCGTGATAAGAAACTGAGTTTCTCACTGACTTATTTAGTTATTTCATTTTGTATAGAAAAATACACGTTAAACTTTGATCATTGTGTGTTGCATCGCAGACTTGGCTTAACCAGAATCAGCTCCAGGTACATCAAGACCAACTATCAAACAAAGAACGGCCATGTAAGTGTGGCAACGTAAATAATGTACATATGCTGCATTGCTATCGTATATCTATTAAAATCGATAACTTGAAAAATCAATAACTAACGTTGTTTAAATATTCCCTGGTGCAGTGCAGCTGTCAAACGTGCATTTGGAGAAAAATGTTCGCGGGCACAATCATGCCACCACCTCAGTCGTGCGACACCTTTGTTGTTCTTCCCCCTCATACAAGTGATAACCAAGTGATATTTGGCAAAAATTCTGATCGGCCTCGACATGAGGTCCAAGAGGTCGTATACTTCAAGGGGGGGGATCAGGCAGGGACCTTTAAAGGTAACTAATTTATGCAATAATGATAAGATCCAAAGTAAATAAATATAAGTTCATAAAGGTTTGGTTAAAAATTGTAAGCTAAATAAAAATAATGATTACTGTGGGTAGGTTGTTATACATGACATTACTAATTCCCAATAAATAGCAAGTAGGTTAACAACCACAGTTTGTGATAGAACATACATTTACTTAGATACAAAAGTACAATTGAATGGACTAGCTTTTATTAACAGGTTTAACATGAAATAGTAATATACATCTTTAAACCTATTATTAGAGCCATTGTAGCATCTGCCTACATTTTGTAATTGTGTCACTTTTTTCTTGTCACTTGTTGCTATGGTTACATTCTCCTGGGTCAGCTTATAATCACAGTTTAATAGCATTAAAATCTACAAATCTTAGATTTTGTGACAGTTATGTGGCCTTGCCAACGTGGGTCACCCATTAATCTTGTTAGTACAGCATGCTGGATAATTTCGTCTAACAAACTATACCACTTTTGTCCCCTGGGAGACACCAAAAAAGTGATTGACCCAATCAAATAATTCAATTGTACCCTACATTTTAATCAAATACATTTTAAGTAACAACCTTGTGGGGCCTTGACAAAATCATTAAAATTATGTTAGATGGCTCCATAAAAAAACTACAAGGTGCCAGAAAAATTTCCTGTTCCTTTAGTGTTCAATAAACATGACCAATGGAAATGCCACCTAATATACCTCTGTCTCTATCTCTTAAGACTTAATTAATTTTGAATCTCATTAAATATTCTTATGTTTACAGTGCACCTACATCAAAATTGAAGAGAGCTGTAAGCCACTGAATGCAGTCATTCTCAGCAAACCCGGGTGGATGTGGGGAGCTGAGATGGGAGCTAATGATAAGAATGTAGTCATTGGCAATGAAGCAGTATGGACGAAGTTTGACAAAGGCCTGGGAAATGCTAAGGAAAAACGCTTGTTGGGAATGGATCTTGTTCGGTAATTGTTCATATTTTGACTACCTATCATGTTCATATTTGATATAATAAAAATCTAGAGCCAAATGTTCTGCTTGACTACTGTATTATTTTCTTAGTTCATTTACATTAAAACAATGTTATCTCTTCCTTGCAGATTGGGTCTAGAACGTGGTAATACTGCAGAACAGGCAATGGATGTAATAACATCTCTCCTTGAACAGTATGGGCAAGGTGGTCCCTGCAGTGAACATGATGATAATCTTTTTTATCACAACTCATTCCTCATTGCGGATCCCACTGAGGCCTGGGTGCTTGAAACGAGTGGCAATCTTTGGGCTGCAGAGAAAGTGTTGTCTTACAGAAACATATCTAATGGTCTTACTATTACTACAAAAATTGACAAAATGTCAGAGGGACTAAAAGAGAAAGCAGTAGAGCTTGGACTTTGGAATGGACAGGTCATCAATTTATGTACATAATTAATTAGTTTATAATATTGTCTAATTAATATTGTATCAGGTTGGGTTTGTGAAGCAGTAGAACTGTTACACTTCCTAAATGCCATTGTGAATATATAAGACTGGTAAAGAAAAATAATACCCAACTTGATCTTATCTTGCACAAATATATTATTTTTTATGGACTCATCTTTATTTAAACTAGTGTAATGATATCAATGAGATAACATGAGTACTCTGGCATTTAAAAGTAGGTACCTATAAAAGCATCATTCACCATTTGTTTTTTTATTATTCTAGGGTGATTTTAACTTCATGAAAATTTTCTCATCTGGAGGTGACCTCCACCGGCAACTGGATGGAGAAGCACTTCTTAGAAAAGGGTGCAAGGATTCGCAATTCACCATAAATGATATGTTTTATGTCTTGCGCCACAAGAAAAGCCGCATATGCCGGGGGTGTGATGATGGCTTTCCTACCCAAGGAAGTCAGGTAAAGTGGAGCATCAGCCTCTGCTGAGGAACCAAACCAGTCTGTGGCAGAAAATTTGGCAAATTAGATGAAATTAACTGGCAGGCTTTTTGAATGTCATGCATTGTATATCACATAATGTGTATGTGACTCTCGTGAGACTCAAGTCATACTAAAATTATATAATCACGCGGCGTATTCAGGCTTATTTAATGAAATGCTAGACATGTTTCGTTCCGTATACATATATTATGAAGAGCTTTATCAATCGCCATGGCTGCGCAACGAACCGCGATCAAGCATTTTGCGCCTTAAAAAACGTGAGAAACCCGCGTGAAATATAATTTTAACCGACTTCAAAAAAAGAGAAGGGCGTCAATTTGTGTTTTTATTTTGTAGTTATGTTACTCGATATCTCCGTGAATCTTGAACTGATTTCCTTTTTATTTATTATCAAACGGGTACAACCCCTAGAAGGCCTTTTTTGTACATGGCCTTTAGTAATCTTATCTAGGTACTTGTAAATGAATACAGGTTAACGAGGTTAGCATTCATAAACCAATATGCATTGACTTCGAACAGTTAGCATCTAGGATTTTATTTACATTTTTAAAGTGTTATTATTATCTATGTCTACTTATCATGGCATAACTGCAGTTTTTTATATATTATTAAAATTGTCTTTAGGTATCTGTCTTAACGGAGAATGGGCGGAATGTCCACTGGTTTACGGCTACACCGGATCCCAGTATTTCTCTTTTCAAACCTTTTGTCTTCACCCCGAATTGCGAAACTTCATGCTATACCGAGAGTCTTCAAGAAGTAAGTTATAAACTCCTAAAAAAAAATAAGGCCCCTCTCGTGACTGCTACTATATTAATATCTAAAAAAGGGTGTTTTAATTTTTTATTCGAAAAATTGTTACAGCAATATGTAAGCTTAAAAAAGTAAATACATTATGATACAAGTGCGAAAAAAATTAAGTTAGAAACGAGTGGCGATGAAGTATACAACACGACCGAAGGAAGTGCTTTATTTTGACACGATTTACAAATTTCCATTTAGCACATGTATCATACGTTTTTCAGTAGGTACAGATGACCCTCCAAAGTTTCGACCTACAAAAAATGGCCCATTTCTCGCTCTAGTGCGTAAAAATACACAAACTGTACAGAAAAATAAGCACCTATATACTCTGCCTGCCTACCGGCGGCAGTAGGACAAGGGGGCGAATTTGAAGATATTCCATTTAATCACATGATAAAATTATCTTCAAACTATTTTTTGAACAATGAACTAAAGGGCGCGAAAAGTAGATTTTATTCAATGTGCCGTGTTAAAATTGTGCCCATGTTTGGATTTTCTTTAAATTGATACTGTGAAAAAAATCTAGTCAGTCAAGTAACAATCAAACAACTCAGTGGCCCTTATTTTCGTTTTAGGAATATAAAGTCTAGATTTTAGTATGGCGTAATTGTTCATGATGGGATCATTTATTTTTCCCCTCACTAGCTCGTAAAGCGCTCGTTTATCGTTTAATACGAGCGGGTAAAAACGCTTTTTACACTCTTGTGAATAAAGTAATTTGACATTGCTCTAATTCCTATAGCCCCCTACTGCCTAGTATAAGTGGATCTGTATGACCGTAGTAAACATGCGCAATCGGAGCTCACATGTTAAATTGGTCGTTCTCATGGGTGACTTTGTAAGCCATTGGCTATATTTAAGTTCCAAAAGTAACTCTATTCTACGATACGTTTCGATATTGAGTTTCAAATGATTTCTTTAAGTTAATTTACATTTGGATGAGATTTGTAATCATATTTCCTCGCGATAGTGAGGGGAAAAAAGTTGTATTACACTTGGCGGCAAAGTTTGTTCAACTCTTGTGCCTTGAGACCTTCGCAATGCTCAAGATTCCAGTTTTTGAACCACTCGCTACGCTCGTGGCTCAATCTTGGAATCTTTCGCTAGCTCAGATCTCAATATTGGCACGACAGTTAAACAACAACTTTGCCCCCTTGTATAATAAATAACTATTCTCTTTTCCATACGAAGACGATTTATTTACATTTTTGAATCTTATAAAATCCAGCTTCACTAAAGATTAGGAGAATAAATTAATCCTACTTAGGTATATAAAATATCATATGACACTTTATATTTCAGCCAAAACACGAAAGTCGTTTATACAAGTTACACGCGGATCACATCGTCAAAGGCACCAAAAGTCAGGAATTGATCAGACAGCTACAAATTTTGGAAGCAGAGAGCATTCAAAGGGTGGAATTAACCTTGCGTGATTACGATGCTGGAGAAAATCTAAACATCGATAACTTGATGGAAGATTACGTGATGAAAGAAGTGAAACTTTACGTTGTTGACACCGAAAACGAATAAATTGTAAAAATAGATACGTAATAAGTAGTACACGTTAATGGCCATACGAAAAACGAAACCAAAAATTAGTTTTAGAAATATTTAAAGTAACAAAGTTACGAGTTGTTAATATTTTTATTTATTTTTGTTTTTTCTTTATAAGAGTTAATACAATTACAAATGAGTAAATAAATATATTGCATCGCCAAAAATTGTAATCTTCGTATTAATCACAGTTTAAACTTTTTAAATGATCTCGATGTCAATAGTATGTAGGGGTACAATGGTACATAGTAATATAATATAAATACCAGACCATCCAGCGCGACTTGCAAGTGCAAGTACCGCACGGGTTGACGAAATGAAGCCGTGGACGACACGGCAAATCATGGTAGATTTGTCTGATTCATATAAGCCGTGTAACGATTTTAATAAAGCTCATTGTGAAAACTCGTCTGGTTTAATTTAGATTTTATCGACTATTAGTATCTTATGTTCGATTATATAAATGCCATAAGATTCGCTTATTCAAGCGAAAGTACTACTTTACGCTATTGTATTGCCGAACTGAAGTCAGTGTCATGTACTCATGTCTTACCATTGACGCGTTATCTTATGGCGATCAAAAAGTTAAAAGATGAAATGCGATAATTACACGGTTTAAATTCGAATATCCAAAAGTCGTAGCTGTTACGATACCTTTTAATTTAGATAAAGTGTTCATGTCGAATAAAAGTACTGCGTCGAGCACTGGTACTGTCTTAAAAAGAAATGGGAGCTGTGCTGTAAGCTTATTAGGTATTTGAATGAACTACTGCTGTAGCTTTGCACGGCCAGTCCAATATAGGAAGAAAGTGGCAACTGCAGCTTCGCTTGAAAATATCAACGTAAAATTGGCGAAAATACGGTTTCTTTCGTAGTCCGCTGTTTCCTCCCCCAAAAATAGAACAATAATAAAATTCGGTACGCATGCGATGCGTCATGATTCCGTACCGTTACCTTTTTAAGCTGCAGTGTGGTAAGACTTCACACCAACTGAATAGCTCAACTGACTTCAATACTTTGTTAAAATTTAAGTGAAAGTCAAATCAAATAAAGGACACCTACTTTTAATAAATTGGGTGGTTAAATAAAATAATGTATACTTCAAAGAGTGAAGGTTCTTTAATTTCATGTACTTATACAACTTAGTCTGAAGTATCACATGAATTCGTAAGATTAGGGAAAGATAAATATTTAAGCTACCTAATGCAATAGTATTACAATTAAACAGCTAAGTTGTACATTTAAATGTAGCACATTCTTTGAGATTTAATAAATGCCATACTATTATTATCTACACTAAGTTAATTTTGTTTACATATCCTGCAACGCAACCAACGAACAACACAATTATGAGGTACCCCATAAGTTTCGGCCTAAATTGTATAAAATATTAGCAATGATAAAGTGTCTTAAATAAATATAACATAATGTAGAGGAACAAAAATCGTCGATTAGTTACATTAATTCCTCTAAGATTATCTCTTATTGTACTAGTAGTAATTTAGACAAAACGGTATTTTAGTTAAGTCACTTGATCATGCGAGCGTGCTAGAGTTTAAATACAAACGTCCCAGTACTGTAGAAACCTAGGAAATGATATGCTATGTTCTTCTGTCCTATTACGCTTTTCCTAAGTCACAAGAAGTTTGCATTTAAAAGTTATAATTGTACCTATCGGGTGTGGCGCTTGAAAGTACACAAAATGTCTATCACTACTGTTTCATTATAATATTCAATTATTAAGAATAATGAGATCCTTATTATTTATAAAAACCAGTGGCCAGTTCATTGGTGAAATCCAAGCTTGTCTATGGACTAGGCGGCGTGCCTGCGGGCCGGCGAGGCGACCGGAGGATGGATCGAGGCACGCCGCTAAGCCGATCTACAAGCCGCACGTCTCGAAACAGTAAGTATGCTCGCTCTGACTTAGCACAAATGGAACAACTTCGACTGTGCCACTGCACTTATGCTCCTTCTAATAGACCGCGCTCAACTCTGAACTAAACAAAATATTAACAATTCCGATCCTACGTAACCAGAACTACAGTATCTTACTTGAGCGCAGTATATCAATGCAAATCTATTGTTGTAACCTATAACTGTGGCTCGGACAGAAGTTTCTACCGACAATCTTACACCCAGCTTAAAACATATTTCGAATAAAAACACTAACAAATTATAACACCAATATTAAAAATCATTTTCTGTTTTATTATAATTTTGGAAGGTCGATTCGTATGCACAAATGATACATCTAAAAATCCATGGCACGACACTGTCTGTGACGCAATATTTCGAGCTGCGTTAACTAAAAGTAATGAAACAGACTAGAATGCTGGTAGTAAATTCCGTAAGCCACTAGTACACCACTCACTACATTATTTCATTAAATAAATATTTACAACTACTTATTCCATATCGCAATGCTTTTACATCAGCCACGATAATTTATAAACTACATAATTATATGTTAATCAAGAAATATGCCATGCTTATCAAAAACAGAGTAGCAATATATGATTGATAACATATTACATCTCTATACATTAACGGAAGAGGCCAAGGATTTGTTTAATGTTAGAGTATCGCTTCATTGGAAAATACACATCAAATCAATCTTGTTATGTATGGATTATCATTGCCGCACACTCACTACTCAAGATGTGCATGACTCGACTGGCTCGTGAAACGGGACCCTGAACGACGATGAAATACATTAACAGGTTGCCATGCGATTATGAACACAGCACTTACAGACAACTAATGTACCTACAGTTTGCTCAAAATATCTTAGCTGAATAAGTTATTATCAGACGGCAAGGTCGTATGAACTATACATATTAATGGGTAAGGTAAACTACTCATTCGTTGGCACTTAAAAACTTATATTGACATCCTTTCATATTATTATTACTGACGCCAGTGCTATACAGACAGATGCTGTAGTGGTTATGTTATGTCAATAATACAGGCCTGCTAACAGAGCTGTCTACCTTACTTATAAATATTCATAATTATTGGCATAGTTAATTGAGTGCTGTACGCAAAATAACGGGATCAAGTTATGTAGCTACATATAAAAAATACATTATTTAAATTATGTGAAAAATACAGTCGTCAAAATGCTAGGCAAAACTAATAACTAGTAAGTGTTACTTGTGGCCTTAATGATTCATTTTATAGTAAAAAATAAAATACTAAGATTATACATTCAAAAACAATTTCTAGTATTTAATGACATCACTTATCATTATAAACTCCTAGGCACATATAATATTACACGTCGATCAATAAGATCTCACAAGATAAAACTAAAAACATGTTTTATATGTACAAACACCTAAATCCACCAGATATCTTACAGATTTGCCAAATTTACAAAAACGTAATGAAATTCATGAATAATGGGGAACGCGCCATTTCATAGACATGTTACATAAAAAGATCTAATAAGCACTGTATAATAATAAAACATTTCGTAACGTAGATAGAGCCGAAACATGGCACAATACAATCTGACCACTGATATACAAGTTATCGCTCGTAACTATTATGATTCGAATAGATGAAAATGTTAAACATTTTGATCATTCTGTCTGTACACATAGACACTCTTAATGTTCTAATCAACGATGAAAACTTTTTCTATGGTGTATGCGTTCGGTCATTAATTACAATATCAGAATATCACTTTTATTGTGGGGGAACTCAATTGCTTAAATATTCAAAAAGCATTTTCAACAATATATTTTCCCAACCCCTTCCCATCTAAAATTATGTAATAACAGATCACTATGAATAGCTGGCGAATCTATATCATCACTCTTATTATATCGTCAGCGCTTACAAACGAATGCAATACGCACAACATGATGGGTGCGAACCAGATAACGCGATTACAATGTGTAGTTTTATATAAACATATTAATAGGTCGATTCTTAAAAGCTGGTACCTACCTACGGATTTTGTATGCAACAGGTCGTTAATTGATATTAATTCCGTGCCAGTTATTTGGATTAGATATCATATAATTTTTCCGGCACTACTCTTTTTGAATATTTGGTAGTCAAATGCAAGAATTATATCAACACAAATAGTAATTAAAGAGTATAAACTTCTCTTTTACACTACCTACTTTTTAACACATCCTTTAATTTATACTCGGTATATAAGTCTCATACTTCTTGTATTCTAATATTACTGTGTCTGACATATTATTAAAAATATATTTACAAATACTAATATTTAAAAAGAGAGGTGTCATGTTTAAAACAAAGATTTAACGATTAAAACAAAAGATAAACAACAACACGTTAACTATGTACACACACAAACATTGATCGATTATACCATAAACAATAATTATTTTTGGCAGAATAAATAAATTCAAATTTTACCAGTCATTCAGAAATAACATTTTACGCTTCCGCTTTTTATTTCTAAGATAAATTAGAAATCTTTCCTATAATTTACATACAAGAGGACAAACTCAAAGAATGCTGTCAATTTTTGTGTAAGCGTAAGAATTTCAATATTTTTATTTTTGTGAAAATGTATGTCTAAGATTCTATGGAATTTTATTAGTTTTAGGAATACATTCAATTGAATACACATTTCGATAATTAGATTTAGTACAAGGTCAGTTATAAAATATATAAAATTAGAAATGTAAATTTAATGTGATTGAACTGGTGTGAATATTTCATACAAGTAATAAAATAAACGCATTTATACGCAAATTTTAAGTTGTTAAAATATGCGTTGGCTTAGAGGCCCATTCAATTCCCAGCAAGTGGAAATAAGAAATAAAAGTGTCGTATGAATTGATTTAGACTTAATACTCTGTACCTGTGCAAATATAAGCTACTTATATCCGCTTAGGCGAGTTCAGTGAGAGTCAGCAACAGATATGTAAACAAAAAGCACAGATTTATAACATTCGTAGGATATGGACATAATTAGCATAAACTTTTGTTTATAAACCAATTGACGCGTGTTAGTTTATCGCAGGCCTTGAAACACTGGGAAACCCAAAGGAACTCCAGTACATACACAAAGAAGTACCGCGGATATTAAAGTATGAATCGAGCTTAGACTATGGGCACTGGAGGTACTGAAGCACACTTGGCCTCTTTGTGGTCTTTAGAGATGAGTTTGGATTTAAACAATTTGCTGATTTTTTCTGTCATAACACAAACTAGGCGGCAGACAGCCGCATTTTAAACTACTCCATAGTCAACCCTAGCAAATTCTCGTCAATTAAAATATTTGTAAGAAAATATAATCCATACTATTACTAAGTTACAATGAATATTCTCAGCGTGAAGGTATCAAGCAATCAATCTAGGAATGATATGGACACCACATCGATAGAACTAGTGTGTAATTGAGAATGCACTAATTTGTGTATTTTTTTCGTATTTATACATGAGACGTACATTTGAACAGTTAAGTAGCGTAAATGAAATATTATATTTTTTGTGTTTTTTGGAGATTTATCAAAAACGGCCGTAAAGATTTTGATTAAATTAAAATCGTACCTTTACATTATGAACACGTCAATTCAATCAAACTAGAGTTCATTTTAATTTAATAAGTATGCGCTGTAGCCCGGTGGGTATCTAAATTGTGAATTTCCAACGAACGCATGCATAGAAATATAAATACGTTGTTTTTTTTCCCTTACTGGATGTTGCGTCAGTTAGAAATATCTCTGGCAAATAGGGAATGTGTGTGTAGATAAGTACATACACACATATTTGTTGCAAAGTCACAGCTTATTGTTTAACCACGGGTTGTTCGTATCATGTTAGGACCATAGTGCCAATATTATTATTACAAGTGCACATGGAAGTACAATTTAATGTGTTCAGGATAATACTGTAACAGAATTTGTGGATCACTGAGGTTGAATGTTTGACGAAATCAAATTCCACTAACGCATATAATAAACTCGTTTACATGAAATAATTTACATACGTAATTACACATTAATCGCTGTTTATAGGGTTCCGTAGTAAACTAGGAACCCTTATAATTTCGCCATTGTCAAAATAGTACCTCAATATCGAGGGTCGTCGTGGTCAAAGTCGAGTAAACCTGTTTTTGAAGTACGAGTTATCTATATGATACTTACGAGATGTTATTTCAATGAACAAATATCTGGGTAATATCGGTTTTGACTGCGCAACCCTCGATATACAGTTGAAATAGAAAAAAAAACTACACAAATCATGTCGCTTCTTCTGATGGCGCACATGAAACTTAAAAATAATTTAGTAAACGTGATGATTCAAAGATACCTTTTAACCAAGATCTACTTAATATTCAGTCCATAGCAAAATTAAAGCATTATTACAGTGAACTATTTCAGTACAATAAAATCCTTATTAAAAATAACTACAAGCAAATGTTAACCTGAAAACGTGCCTGAAAACTTTCCACTATTGTGTTACCCAAGTACCAAGTTATTTGCATAGCAAGGCAAGCGATTAATTAGAAAATTATTGTACCCAAAGACCTTATCTATTATTCAAACACAAATATTGTATGTGCAAAGCTTCTGCCATTAAAGACAGAGTCATATTCACACATTAATACGTCGCAGTACCAATTGTCAGAAACTTTAAACATACAATATGAGTGACGAACCATCGTTATCATATTTAGATTTAGAGAGCTCACATGATTTACGAACTAATTTCGCTGTTATCTTTACAATGACCCTTCATAATGAGCTCTGATTAAATCATAACACTTTCATCATACATTGTACGCTTAAAGTAGGACTCCTTGTTTTAAATTCATACTGTAATAAAAGATTTTACAACACTTTAAATGTCTGATACTTCAATGCAATGTTTTGGATCTTTTAGATCTCTTCAAAGCCTTTGAAGACCTCACCCAAGGTAACACGAAGTCTCTGAAAAAAAAAGAAAAGAGCATGTATTTAATTGAATCAGGAGTTACTTTGCTTGCTTCCCCTCGTCGTTATTAGTTGTAATTGTTTATTTATGTACCTACTATTAAGTTACTAACATTAGCTGTAAGTAGCCACATGTAACTATTCTAACAAGCTATGGATCACGAGTCCGAAATAAATGATTTTTAATCTAAAAATTTAATTTGCGGAAGAAGGATGAACAATATTACTTTGCTATTCCGCGATACAATACGAGCAAGTTAATTAGTGCAACCCACTATAATAACTTGCGTATTTTTTGCTTGCGATTAATTTTCCGTAACTCTCGCCGCAAACATAAATACGCAAAAAAACTATAAAAAATCAACACCAATAACACTTATACTCGACACGTCTTTCGCCTCTACGAAGTATCATCAGGTTTTCACGATGTCGTCGGTCTGGTATCCGGCAAGGGAATGATGAGCAGTTTGAACTGAACTGAACTGAATATACGAATGACACTCCTCCTGGAGTATGCGTGGCTGCTCGTCACCGTCATTTGGGGAGGGTGTTGAGAGGCTGTTGAAGTGATGAGCTGTCCAGTCTGGTCAGCCATATTTATACCCTGACCCCCAAAAATTTTAAGAATATACATTATTTACCGGTACGACAATACGAAATAAAAACGCCTTAAAATGCTGTATTTTGTTATGCTTATGATAGCATAGCTTATAATTGCAACTATAAGAACAACAAGTTTGCTCAAAGGATTTGCTCCAATATTTAGACTCATTCAGTACTTTATTTAGATGTGTGTTATCATTATCATTCACCTCAACTCTTATGAATTACAATTTCAGTAGGTAATTAAAAACTTCTTGTCAAAATTTTTATTAATCATTCATGTTATCCATGGTTACATAGGGTTTAATATAATTAGCATTAAATGCATAATGAATATGGCGTTTGTAAGATACTGGCGACTCAACCAATTATCCCTTCGTTTGTGATTGATAAGGATCCGTGCAATAGATAACTTATTTTTTTCCAGGTTTACAAAAAGCGATATACCAGGATGGAGACGAAAGAGCTACCTCCAATTTAGGTACCAAGCAGCATGTTAAATTAAAAAGAAATAACAAAAACACAGTTTATGTGACACACGCTGGAGGTATGGCCAGACGGGCACCGTGTCGGTGTTCGCACACATGAAGCGCGCGTCGCGCTGCGTTTGCGGCCAGATGGTGAAGGTGGCAGGCTCCACAGTACCAAGCAATCTGTTTAATTTAACAAAAAAAAGCACGGAGTATGTGATAGAGACTTACGCTGGAGGTATGGCCGGGAGTATCTCGCCGAAGGCCATGACGGGCACGGTGTCGGTGATCTCGATGAAGCGCGCGTCGCGCTGCGTGTGCGGCCAGATGGTGAAGGTGGCAGGCTCCACAGTACCAAGCAATCTGTTAAACTTAACGAAAAAAAAAACAAAGAGTACGTGGTAGAGACTTACGCTGGAGGTATGGCCGGGAGTATCTCGCCGAAGGCCATGACGGGCACGGTGTCGGTGATCTCGATGAAGCGCGCGTCGCGCTGCGTGTGCGGCCAGATGGTGAAGGTGGCAGGCTCCACAGTACCAAGCAATCTGTTAAATTTAACAAAAAAAAGCACGGAGTACGTTGCAGACACTTACGCTGGAGGTATGGCCGGGAGTATCTCGCCGAAGGCCATGACGGGCACGGTGTCGGTGATCTCGATGAAGCGCGCGTCGCGCTGCGTGTGCGGCCAGATGGTGAAGGTGGCAGGCTCCACAGTACCAAGCAATCTGTTAAATTTAACAAAAAAAAGCACGGAGTACGTTGCAGACACTTACGCTGGAGGTATGGCCGGGAGTATCTCGCCGAAGGCCATGACGGGCACGGTGTCGGTGATCTCGATGAAGCGCGCGTCGCGCTGCGTGTGCGGCCAGATGGTGAAGGTGGCAGGCTCCACAGTACCAAGCAATCTGTTAAACTTAACGAAAAAAAAAACAAAGAGTACGTGGTAGAGACTTACGCTGGAGGTATGGCCGGGAGTATCTCGCCGAAGGCCATGACGGGCACGGTGTCGGTGATCTCGATGAAGCGCGCGTCGCGCTGCGTGTGCGGCCAGATGGTGAAGGTGGCAGGCTCCACAGTACCAAGCAATCTGTTAAATTTAACAAAAAAAAAGCACGGAGTACGTTGCAGACACTTACGCTGGAGGTATGGCCGGGAGTATCTCGCCGAAGGCCATGACGGGCACGGTGTCGGTGATCTCGATGAAGCGCGCGTCGCGCTGCGTGTGCGGCCAGATGGTGAAGGTGGCAGGCTCCACAGTACCAAGCAATCTGTTAAATTTAACAAAAAAAAGCACGGAGTACGTTGCAGACACTTACGCTGGAGGTATGGCCGGGAGTATCTCGCCGAAGGCCATGACGGGCACGGTGTCGGTGATCTCGATGAAGCGCGCGTCGCGCTGCGTGTGCGGCCAGATGGTGAAGGTGGCAGGCTCCACAGTACCAAGCAATTTGTTAAATTTAACAAAAAAAAGCAAAGAGTACGTGGTAGACACTTACGCTGGAGGTATGGCCGGGAGTATCTCGCCGAAGGCCATGACGGGCACGGTGTCGGTGATCTCGATGAAGCGCGCGTCGCGCTGCGTGTGCGGCCAGATGGTGAAGGTGGCAGGCTCCACAGTACCAAGCAATCTGTTAAATTGAACAAAAAAAAGCAAAGAGTACGTGGTAGAGACTTACGCTGGAGGTATGGCCGGGAGTATCTCGCCAAAAGCCATGACGGGCACGGTGTCGGTGATCTCGATGAAGCGCGCGTCGCGCTGCGTGTGCGGCCAGATGGTGAAGGTGGCAGGCTCCACAGTACCAAGCAATCTGTTAAATTTAACGAAAAAAAAGCACGGAGTATGTGATAGAGACTTACGCTGGAGGTATGGCCGGGAGTATCTCGCCGAAGGCCATGACGGGCACGGTGTCGGTGATCTCGATGAAGCGCGCGTCGCGCTGCGTGTGCGGCCAGATGGTGAAGGTGGCAGGCTCCACAGTACCAAGCAATTTGTTAAATTTAACAAAAAAAAGCAAAGAGTACGTGGTAGACACTTACGCTGGAGGTATGGCCGGGAGTATCTCGCCGAAGGCCATGACGGGCACGGTGTCGGTGATCTCGATGAAGCGCGCGTCGCGCTGCGTGTGCGGCCAGATGGTGAAGGTGGCAGGCTCCACAGTACCAAGCAATCTGTTAAATTTAACGAAAAAAAAGCACGGAGTATGTGATAGAGACTTACGCTGGAGGTATGGCCGGGAGTATCTCGCCGAAGGCCATGACGGGCACGGTGTCGGTGATCTCGATGAAGCGCGCGTCGCGCTGCGTGTGCGGCCAGATGGTGAAGGTGGCAGGCTCCACAGTACCAAGCAATTTGTTAAATTTAACAAAAAAAAGCAAAGAGTACGTGGTAGACACTTACGCTGGAGGTATGGCCGGGAGTATCTCGCCGAAGGCCATGACGGGCACGGTGTCGGTGATCTCGATGAAGCGCGCGTCGCGCTGCGTGTGCGGCCAGATGGTGAAGGTGGCAGGCTCCACAGTACCAAGCAATCTGTTAAATTTAACGAAAAAAAAAGCACGGAGTATGTGATAGAGACTTACGCTGGAGGTATGGCCGGGAGTATCTCGCCGAAGGCCATGACGGGCACGGTGTCGGTGATCTCGATGAAGCGCGCGTCGCGCTGCGTGTGCGGCCAGATGGTGAAGGTGGCAGGCTCCACAGTACCAAGCAATTTGTTAAATTTAACAAAAAAAAGCAAAGAGTACGTGGTAGACACTTACGCTGGAGGTATGGCCGGGAGTATCTCGCCGAAGGCCATGACGGGCACGGTGTCGGTGATCTCGATGAAGCGCGCGTCGCGCTGCGTGTGCGGCCAGATGGTGAAGGTGGCAGGCTCCACAGTACCAAGCAATCTGTTAAATTTAACAAAAAAAAAAGCACGGAGTACGTGACAGACAGTAACGCTTGAGGTATGGCCGGGAGTATCTCGCCGAAGGCCATGACGGGCACGGTGTCGGTGATCTCGATGAAGCGCGCGTCGCGCTGCGTGTGCGGCCAGATGGTGAAGGTGGCAGGCTCCACAGTACCAAGCAATCTGTTTAATTTAACAAAAAAAAGCAAAGAGTACGTGGTAGAGACTTACGCTGGAGGTATGGCCGGGAGTATCTCGCCGAAGGCCATGACGGGCACGGTGTCGGTGATCTCGATGAAGCGCGCGTCGCGCTGCGTGTGCGGCCAGACGGTGAAGGTGGCAGGCTCCACAGTACCAAGCAATCTGTTAAATTTAACGAAAAAAAGCACGGTGTACATAGACACTTACGCTGGAGGTATGGCCGGGAGTATCTCGCCGAAGGCCATGACGGGCACGGTGTCGGTGATCTCGATGAAGCGCGCGTCGCGCTGCGTGTGCGGCCAGATGGTGAAGGTGGCAGGCTCCACAGTACCAAGCAATCTGTTAAATTTAACGAAAAAAAAGCACGGAGTATGTGATAGAGACTTACGCTGGAGGTATGGCCGGGAGTATCTCGCCGAAGGCCATGACGGGCACGGTGTCGGTGATCTCGATGAAGCGCGCGTCGCGCTGCGTGTGCGGCCAGATGGTGAAGGTGGCAGGCTCCACAGTACCAAGCAATTTGTTAAATTTAACAAAAAAAAGCAAAGAGTACGTGGTAGAGACTTACGCTGGAGGTATGGCCGGGAGTATCTCGCCAAAAGCCATGACGGGCACGGTGTCGGTGATCTCGATGAAGCGCGCGTCGCGCTGCGTGTGCGGCCAGATGGTGAAGGTGGCAGGCTCCACAGTACCAAGCAATCTGTTAAATTTAACGAAAAAAAAGCACGGAGTATGTGATAGAGACTTACGCTGGAGGTATGGCCGGGAGTATCTCGCCGAAGGCCATGACGGGCACGGTGTCGGTGATCTCGATGAAGCGCGCGTCGCGCTGCGTGTGCGGCCAGATGGTGAAGGTGGCAGGCTCCACAGTACCAAGCAATTTGTTAAATTTAACAAAAAAAAGCAAAGAGTACGTGGTAGACACTTACGCTGGAGGTATGGCCGGGAGTATCTCGCCGAAGGCCATGACGGGCACGGTGTCGGTGATCTCGATGAAGCGCGCGTCGCGCTGCGTGTGCGGCCAGATGGTGAAGGTGGCAGGCTCCACAGTACCAAGCAATCTGTTAAATTTAACAAAAAAAAAAGCACGGAGTACGTGACAGACACTTACGCTGGAGGTATGGCCGGGAGTATCTCGCCGAAGGCCATGACGGGCACGGTGTCGGTGATCTCGATGAAGCGCGCGTCGCGCTGCGTGTGCGGCCAGATGGTGAAGGTGGCAGGCTCCACGGTACCAAGCAATCTGTTAAATTTAAAAAAAAAAAGCACGGAGTACGTGACAGACACTTACGCTGGAGGTATGGCCGGGAGTATCTCGCCGAAGGCCATGACGGGCACGGTGTCGGTGATCTCGATGAAGCGCGCGTCGCGCTGCGTGTGCGGCCAGATGGTGAAGGTGGCAGGCTCCACGGTACCAAGCAATCTGTTAAATTTAAAAAAAAAAAGCACGGAGTACGTGACAGACACTTACGCTGGAGGTATGGCCGGGAGTATCTCGCCGAAGGCCATGACGGGCACGGTGTCGGTGATCTCGATGAAGCGCGCGTCGCGCTGCGTGTGCGGCCAGATGGTGAAGGTGGCGGGCGGCTGCGCGGGCGACGCGCTGCCCCACGGGTCGCGCTGCCGCTGCCGGAGGCGCTCCACGTGCCGCTGCTCCCGGATCCGCCGCATGTGCCATCTGCGAGGGCAGTTACAATTTTCTCAAACATGCAATGAAATGTTGTCGTTACGTGCCTGAAAAGCGGCCAGTTTTATAAGCCAGCGGCCAGCGACATAAGTTTGTACCCGGGCATCTTAGCTTTTAGACAAAAAGTGTTTTCTCAAACTTGCTAAGGAATGTTGATGTTACTTACTTTAAATTAAACCCGGAAATACTATGTATCCGGTGTCATGTGCTAAGATGATTATGTAAAGAGATTTCATGTATTTATTTCACACCTAGGACTGCAAACAAACTGTCTTTTGTTTTGAAACGTCAAATTGTGACACTAGGTTTTGACATTCAGCCACAGAAAAAAAAAATAACCTAAGAACTAATGTCTATACCAACAGGTAAAAAGATACCTCAAACAGATTAAAAAAAAAAGTTAGGCGCGAATGTTTTTTTTTAATGCTGTACGATACTGTACTATTGGTTCATTTACAAATCAAATAGTATGGTTCGGCGAAATCAGTTCGTTTTATTTCATGGCAAGTTTGAGAAAAGCACTATACAAATCTCGGCGAGAAACAGGGTTACAGGGCGCGTATTCCTATCTGGCCGAAGGAACTGAGGCCAGATATATCTACTTGGCCTGTAACCCTTCGTTTCCCGTCCTCTATAGTAATGTACTATTTATTAAACATGCAATGAAATGTTGTCGTTACATGTCTAAAAAGCGGCCGGGAAGTACCTCGTTGCGACCTTTTTTTAATTTTCATTTGTTGTGACACATAGGTTTGTGACCCGGCATATGGGCTTAACAAGTGTTTGTGTACATTTTGTAATATTCACCATTCGAAATTTGTAAAAATGATCTAAATAAGCTAAATAAGGGATTACATCAAAGGTTTGGACGTGATACCGAAAGTCAGGAACTCGTTTTATGAGAAAAGTTGCATGGAAAAGGCCATTTTAAAGAATGAAAATATTTTAAAACCAATGATAACATCGAAAACTCCATAAAGTATGTACACTTTATGGGGTTTGCGATGAAGTCATATTTGAAGGTACATACGTAAAATGACTCTTACCTTAGTTGCCGCCTCTCCTCGGCTTCTAACTTCTGATGGCGTTTCTCAAAAACCTTGTCGTCCAAATTCTCTGTACCTTCCAGAGTATACGTGCTAGTGTAGGGCTTCTCTCTCCACCTCGGCACCTAAAAAAATTAGATAATTCAAACACTTTAATATAGGTACTTGAAATAAACAATCAACAAGAAATTAAAATACTATAAAATAAAAAACATAATTTGCCATTTTAGAATTATAACTAACGTGAGACTCAAACATATTTAAATATTTATCACACGGGTTACTCACGTAATTTAAGTCCCTATTAAGTCCTTATTTTTACCCTATATTAAAGGGGTGACGGATAAGATCGGACACTTGTTACGCCGAAGATATAGCATCAAGACGATATTCCGCCCTCATGCGCAACTTAGACAGTGGACACGTTCGCCAAAAGATCGGGAGCCTTTAAACGTCCCGGGAGTGTACATGATTCCCTGCTCCTGCGGGATGAACTACATTGGGGAAACCGGCCGGAACATATCGACGAGACTATCTGAGCATATACGATGTCTGAGAAATCGTGACAGCCAGGGCTCTGCGGTGACGGAACACGTATTGGATTCGGATTCGACGCACTATATTAGGTTCGATAAGGTCACCGTACTTGCAAGAGAAAAGTTCATCGTGCCACGGAAAATACGGGAAGCCATCGAAATAAGTCGCCACCCGAATTTTAATCGTGATTGTGGTTTGTCAGTGCCACCTGGTTGGAAAACGGTTTTAGGTATTGCATCGGTAGACAGTGTAGACGTGCCCTTATTACCTAGTGACGTAGTGAGTGTTGTGTGCAACCCGCTTTTCGACAAAAGTGACAATGAGGGTAGTTTTCCTCCTTCGCCGCCCCCGCCAGCGCTGCCCGCGGCCAGCACCCGCTCTAGCAGAGCGCAAGCCCGCAGTACACGTCGGGCTTTGGTCGCGGATACTCCATGATGAGGATCCTCTAAATGGATCGAAACATGTCGAGCAATTATCGACTTAAATTACGTGAGTAACCCGTGTGATAAATATTTAAACATAATTTGCCAATGATGAAAAAGATAAGTCATTGACGATGGGGTAGATTATGTGACCAGGGGACGTTATTTCTTCGCGTGCTTTAGGGTTTATTTTATTATATGATATTAGACATCAATACAGAACTTAGACATAGAAAGTGTCACTTTACCATACTTCACGTAGTAATTTTTGTACTGTCGTTATTTATTATTGACAAAATTGTCTTTTTTCCGCATAATGCATTTTAATTTTAAACAAATTAAATAATTTCCCCACAGCACATGTCAGTATAACACACATTTACTTCGTGTTTCAAATTTTTCTATATAAAAGCAAAAGATACAATTCCCCGCTTTTATCATACTCATTTACAGTTTTACAATATAATGGTTTAAATTTTCCGGATTATCACTCATATTGTAACGACAAAAGGGTCTTAATCGCATGTCTTTACGTTTAATATTATAATAATACGTTTCGGGCATGGCGCTACACCCGTAGTCTGCCTGCGACCAACAGTCTAATAATGTTTGAGAAATAGTCCCTTGTAGTGATCAGCTAATAATATACAACTATAATTAACCACATTTTAAAGTTACCTCGACAGTAGAAACTTTGCTGTCAGCCGGAGGATCTACGTCCTCAGGCTTCACCTCTGGATCTAGGCCGAGGTACCAGGAAATGTCCGGGTCGCCCACGAGCGTGTGGTACGGCTTCTTCGTCACCATGCCTGGCAGCGGGGATTTCTTACCACGACATGCTGCTGGAAATTAAACATCGATACACCTTATTATTGGTATATTTAGACAAATTGAATAGTAATTCAAGGCTAGGCTTCAAGGCTAGGCATCTTGACTAAGCCTGCTGTACAGTCGACGCCAACGAGATTAATACTGTTTAAGTGCTAGAAATATGTTAACAAGACTTTATTACCTTGACCACAGAATTACGATTTGGATAGAAGAAACAATTTCATTCATTTGTATGGCGGCCGAGCGTGTCAGATTTTGTACTGAAGTTGTTACTTGCCTATGATTTTAAATATGTCTCAGGCCCTTGAGTATTCATATTTTTTTGTGTTGTTGCAATTAATATTACTTAAGGAGGCGTTATTAATGTTTTTGTTCACTTCAACTTACAAAATTTGACGCCCGAAAGCTGCAAGCTGCGATTAAAGACGGACAACTCAGTGGATTTTACTGAGTTCATTTGACACGCTAAGTAGATAAGTTTGCTTGATCTATGGTATATATGACATCTGTGACCATGACATTAAGATAGTGTACAGTCGACGTCAAAGATATCATTACAGTTTAGGTGCCGAAAATATATTTACACGACCTTAATGTCAACGATATCTTTGACTTCGACTGTACATATATTTTGGCACCTGAACTTGATGGATATGATCTTGTTGACATCGACTGCACCAACATTGACAAACTTAACTAACCATTATGCTTACTGTCAGAATTATACGAGTAATAGATTGATATGGGTCCCGCATGCTCAGCTGACTGAGTGAGCGTTAATAAAAGGCCTGTACTTGAATTAGACAATATCATTTCAATTTCTCAGATCTTTTTTCTTCTAGGCAGCATAATTCTGTTTAAAATCGGTCGGGTTTACACAGCCCACAGTGTATTATTAGTAATAATAATTAGGTAAAGTATCTAAAAGGTGCGGCTTTGGCCCAGTAAACTCGCTGCCAATGGACATTGCGAACAATTTATCTAATAACTGGCTATTCAAGACAAGAGAAAATACAAAAATAAATAGGATACTTACATTTTCCCTTAACTAACTTTGGTTTGGTGGCTGTACTGGTCGGTGGGAGTATGGCAGGGCCTTTCGGAGGATTTTCGCGCTTTATTTTAAGAAGGCCGGTGGATAGCGCCCGTTTTCTACCACGTTTGCCGTCACCTCCGCGTTTACTCGTCGCCGTTACTTCCTCCTAAAATGCATTCATTTCAAATATTATTTCTTTATAATTAATAGTGGGTTTTATCAGTTTATAATACCAGTCGCGGAGCATTTTATATAATTTATTGGCGATGGACTACGCAGTCAAGAGTCGCATTGGCTGTGCAACATGGGTGCACTTATCATAACTTTTGCTTAGCGGTGCTTTAGCTTAGGGATTTTAGCTGTATGAAATATAAAATGGAGAAGAATACAAAAGATAAAAGAATGCTATTGGTACATACCCCTGAGTTGTTAGGCCCCACGAGACTGGTAGTTCGACCGGCTCGTCGTTTGGACTTATCAGGTGAATTTTTATCGGTGGTAGACGTAGTAGGGCAAAAGTCCATTGGATTTAGACCGTCCAAGTTTAATGATTGATCCGAAGAAAATAATTCTTGAAATTCAACGGCATCCAACGAGGGCAAAATATTAGATGCTAGATTATTTGGGTTCTCGCCATAGGAAAAATCACACAGGCTCGTCTCATTGCCGGGCTTATTAGGATTATACATCCGCCAGTCTATCTCCGGCTCCGTTTTGACTATATCTAAATCGGGTTCGACCACGATGAGCGTTTTGGGCGACGTCTCCGCCTTTAATTCGGAAGGGTGCATGTAGTTGGTGTTGGCGAGGTTGTATCGATTGTCGAGCTTGAGCTTGTTGGAGAGCTTGTCGGGTGGCTCGTAGACGCGGCGGGCGGGCGAAGGCGCGGGCCCGGCAGCCGCTGTGTCGGTACAGATCTTGATTCTTCCGTGGTTGGTCTTCTGCAGCATGAGCTTGGGAATGGGAGACTGCTCGCGCATGTCCGCTTCCCCCAGCTGGTACGGATCCTCGCCGGTGGGCGTCGTGTCTATCAGCTGCAGCCGGTCCGACAGCGACCCGAATTGATTGGCTCTCTTAAAATTACTTTTAGATTTCCCGTATGTGTTGATCATCTTCGATTTTTTATTTACACTAAAATTACGTTCAAATGGTTTTTCCTCTTCCAAAACTTTTGCTAGAAAGAAATTAATAAAGTTGAAAAATGTTAATAGGCAATTGCCTACAGTTAATATGCGAGTCTACTTACGACTGGTTACTTACCACTTTCTACAGGCTCAACCTTAGCTCCTGGACTCTTCATTCGATTTAAGCTGCTAATTCCAGAAGTAGTTCTTCTTCTATTCCTCTGTATTCTTTGTATAACCGGATTCCCACTGTTTAATACCATATTAAAGTATTTAAAAATGGTAAATTAATAAAGTTATATGAATAGCATTTTACCCGAGCAGCATTGCAATAACTAATATTTCAATTTATTAATATTTTTCATAGCTTTCAATATTCAGGTGATTCTCATGCAAGAACTAGTTAATGCAATTATCTATCATAAAATGTTGTTAAGGCTCTGTGCACACTTGCGATTTGCGAGCGAGATTTGCATGGAGGCGAAATCGCTGCGATTTCTCCGCGTGCTATTTTTGTACAGAAATCGCTTTCAAATCGTTCAAGTGAATCGCTAGTGTGAACAGGCTCTTACTGTCATAAATTTAACAAAGTGATGTTTTCTACAAAACAAGTCCTTCAGATATACAACATTATTCATGAACTCGTACACTTTTAATATGAATTACAATATTAAATTTACGTAGTAACGAAAAGTGATTTAAAAGTCAAAGTCAAAGTAAGTAAAGTTTAGTAAGAAAATACGTTATATAATACCACGTACCTGTTGGATGTGACCGTGTACAGTGGTTCAGGTCGGTTTTCAGTCTTTATTTCTTTTTTGACAAATGAACGCTTACTTTCAATCATTGTGAAGTTTTCGCAGCTGATGTTCGTATCCAAGAGTGTGGGGACGCCTAAATTATCTGGTAAATAGCTAATTACATCTGTAAAAAGTGTTTTATAACCTAAGAAATGTTCATGATAAAAAAATATAAATGAAAATTAAAACATTCCATTAATAACAATGACCAAACCAACAATGAATGATTCATATACAATTGCATATTTGAAGGGTCCACGGAAAGAACACGTGTAGTTAATTCAAATTACAGAAGGAAAAACCACCTTAATTTTAACAGAATAAGGTGTGAATTGGCCCTGATTTTTTTTAAGCACTGGGCATGTTTTTCCGTGTACCTTTCATTTATTTAACATATGTATATAATTACGATAGGTTACGATTTCAATTCCAGTTTCTTAATCTATTCAGTTTAGTACTGTCAATAGAAAGTAGGTACAATTTTTTACCTCGTCTAAATAATGTAGTAAGTACATGTACTTGATACATTAAAGAACAAGATATGGAAAGGTCCAAGGATAGGATCTTGCACAGTTTCCGTTTACCATAATTTTATATATATTATTATAATTATATTCTCAAATTATTATTAGTAATTAAAGATAATAGCAATTGACGCAATTAAGTCTTACCTGCTTCTGATGTCCTGGCAATTTCAAAAGGCTCCTGAGTAAATGGTTTTGCTTTGTTGATATCACTTTCAAATATAAAAGAATTCGTTCTACTATCTGTCAACAGGAGCTCTGTGAAACTATTGAGCATTATCTGAAAATGTAGATATATGTATGATTTATATAAAGGTGCCAGTTTTACATTATGCATGTAGAATGAAATTCGCGGTTCGTTTTTTCATAACACTTTTATGTAACGCAAGTACATTTGCACATGAACATTACTATTATTAAGAATTAAAAAGTCTCAATGAATATCAACTTATTAAAAACTTCGATATTTATGACACTATTGCTTCTTTATAGACCTTAAAAAAATACAGATTATGGACGACCAAGATACACCTTCAAATTAAAAAATTTGCCATCTCTGTCAATTAACAAATTAGATTGCCAGATTATAAAATCAAAATGAATCAGTAGGTATAGGTACTCATCTCAAATCCCTCAGAACATTTGAATTTATTTTTTAAAATATTTATTTTCAAAACTACAATTTATGTACATAGATTAAATCTAACTAATCTACTTAACCTAACCTTTGAATAAAAAATATTAAGTTTTATAAAAATAAATAACTATACGTACTTCAAATATTTTAATAAAAAGTGTGTTTTTTTACAGTACATGCCCTATTACAGTGGTTGTCATCTCTACATATTTCAATAAATACACCTAACTTGGAAATCAGGAACATTATAGATGAGTCCATAATCTTTTTCTTGTCAGTTGTTGCAATTACATATTAAAGACATTAAAATTAAGCTCTCTAACAGTTACACCTTTCCATTGTGGATCACCCACTTTGATGTTAGGAGAGCATGCACAATAATTGCTTGCAGCAAACTATGCTACTTTTATACCCAGGGTGATGGGGCTTCATGACAAGATATACCTAGTTTTGTTCTACCCAGATACACTAGACATTTAAAACAAAAGAACCTGAGGAACTGGGCTTCTTAGCACGAAGATGTGCTATTGTTTAGAAATAGGAGATAAAACAAGATCAAATATTCTCCCCGTAAAACACTACTTTGTAATTTCAAAATAAAAATGATTAGTGCTGTTTCTGATATTCCCGATATAAACATTATATACATATAGATTCACACAACAATTGCTTGTTTAAAGAGAAATGTATTTAGAAGTCCAGCTCCAATCGAAAGAAAAATTTAATCAATAACAAATTTGCTTATATTTTTTATAACATAACCTTAAGTTTCACTTTGCTCATCCATAATTACAAGGTTCCATTATATTTCTGTAGTGTTTCACTTCCCCACCCCCACTATTTCACCACATAATTGTAATTATTGGTGACCACCTATTAAAATTTTAAAATATAAAAGTAAGGGCAGTATTGCTGTCTAAAGACAACAAAATTACCTGTGATGGTGGGCTGGGTTCACTTTTGACAATGGTTGAAGTCACACTGGTCACGCTGGAGGATGGCACATGCACCAGAGGTGGCGGATTGGAGAAGTGTCTCTGGTTCACCGTCAGCCGCCTGTCCATGCGACTCAGCTTGGACTTAAGCTGGAAATGTTTAATAACACATACACAATTTGATACTACTAAAGTAAAAAATATATTTATTTAAACTTCAAATTATACAACACGGAATTATTTTTTCTACTTTCTGAAAATATATGATAGAAAAAATACTATTATCGAAAGCATTCCATTTTTAAAGTTTTGTTACTAACAAAACATAATAATAATTCACATGTAATAGGAATGTTATGAGTACTTGAATGAACAGTAAGATATCTTATTTGCACATAACCTGAAAAATTAAACACCTAATCCAGCAATGTAATTGAACTCACTTATATATGCATAAGTACATACTACACAGCTGGGCAGAAACAAAAATATACTAGAAAACACTGGCAGGGCTACAGAATTTGTAAAAAAAATGCTCATAATCTAGTATATATAAAGCCCTAGCTGACCACCATACAAGGAAAACTGACTATGGAATTTGAATCAGCTATTACAATAGAGTAGATTATGTTATATCTCAATATCACATACAAAAAAAGCAACTCTATTCTAATTTAATATGATAAACATTCTGTTGATTACAAATAATACCAGTTAACAGGTTTATGGACAGCTAGAGCAAAATATCATTGGTTGACTAGCAGAACTCACTATGTAACAAATACCTACTTGAATACCTATTTTGTTTGTATCTCAGTTCTGATTCAGTACTGACATAATATGAGGTTGCTAGTGATAGTTTTTACAGTGAGTGTTGGTGGTCAGCCAATGATATAATAAGCATAGCTCTAAACAATCTTTGCATAAAAGATACAACTCCTATACAAACAATGTAATTATGTGGTTGAGTATGTAAAATATGCAAAATATTTTGAATTATAAATATATGTATGTATGTAATAACCATTTTAAGAAATGAAATTTCTTAAAACTTGGCAATTTAATGAATTGTAATGATTAACCTCTTGTGTGGCGGAAATTATTTTTTCTAATAGTTTTCTCGTTGTGTATCCACATTCCGGCATATGAGGGCTTAATTGTAGCTATAACTCTAACATCAGAGTTTGCTTGTTAATGGCAATCTCATAGCATCAATAATACTGCATACAAGAAGATTTGATGATTCAGCAACAGCGGATAATAGAATCAAAATGTAGTAGACAAAACATTCTGACAATTCTTGTAAAAATAATAATGTTCTCAATTGTGTCATGGTTATCAAGTTATATTTAATCTAAGGTTATTACTGTATTATAATATATATGCCAAAAGATAGAAATATAAAAATGTGGCAGGTGCTTTACATGTGATTAATCAATAGTTAGTACACAGCGCCATCTATTAATTATTCTTAAAATTACATGGCTATAGTTTGTTTGCAAACAAGTTGATGATAATGTTTGACACTGTGACAATATTCATTTGACATTGCAACATTATATAATTACAAAAATTACTTCATAAATTTATATTATTGGGTGAATGTGACCTCCTCATCTACACTATGCCTCTTCTATTATATTGTATCCACAACTGAAGCATTTTTATTTACAAATTAATACACCTAACCTAGCCATAGCTTTACTTTTTAACTTTATCCTCAAAAATCTCTTAAGTATAATTTAAAGTACAATCCTCAAAGAATTCTAATTGTACATAGCGCAAACTTCGCAAAGCAATATTATTATGTAGACTACTCATGTCACGATACACTTGAGCTGGGAATATATTTATAATTTTAAGTGTTGTAATTACATTTGTCAAGTATTTAGGATCTGTTTAATATGACCAATTTCTTATAGGTAGTGTCAATAGAGTACTTACTGTGTCATTTTCTTGTTTTAAAGCCTGGTATAACTTGTCCCTTTTCGTGATTAACTCGTTCTGTTGCTGTATTAGGTCCAAATGGTAAACAAGGAGATCTTTGAGTCTCTTGTTTTGACCCTCAGAAGCTGACAGCTGTTCAGTGAGTCTGGTCACATCTGGACTTCTACTGACGACCAGTTCTTTTTCTTCACCAACCACACAATGTGTACTGATTTCAACCTCCTTATCGAGCGTAAGGGTCGGTCTGCGATCCGAACTCTCAGAGTGACATGCGTAAATATGATCGAAAGGAAAACTCAGCAGGCCGTCCTTAGTTTCCAATTGATTCAATGTTGAAAGATCCGCCGAGAAATTCACCAAATTCGTTTCATTTACACTACTACGACTGTTCATTTTTATAGGAAGCCAACCGTAAGTCACTCTCGACGAGCCTGCCGGCTGTCAAAACCTACCTACCGACACTACACTTTTGTTCGTTTCATTACAACTGAATTGCACGTTTGTTTCGCGTTGAGGCAAAACTAAATATTCACGTTGACGCGGCATTACATAGTCAAAACTGTAAGAAATCTAAGTAAATGCGTAATATTTCTGACATTTCATTCACGCACATGTAAAATTATAAAAGACGCACATAATTGGTATGCTACTGCTCGGATCACTATCTTTAAGCTCTAAATTGATTATGAGGTAAAGCATTTGTACAAGTAATTCAGAAATAAATTAAAATAGTGGAAACATCAATCATAATTTGTTTAAATAGTTACTAAAACGATATAAAACCGTAAATCTTCAGAAAAATCTACAACTAGCGTCAATCAAGGCGTCAACCATAGACCGCCTTTTATTTTTTTTTTCGTGTTTTTAACCTCTGACGTAGTGCAGACATGACACTAGTAGTTGCCACATACAAAAATACGGGAATGATACTCTTAAGGGCCTTTCTCACTAGTGCGCAAAATCGAATATAAAGTCGATTCCTCTAAAATTGCCCGCGTACCACATTGCAGCCGCTTGTCATTGGTATCACTCTCGCATCCGCGGCTCACACACGAGTGAGGAGCGGTTTTATCATGTTCTCTTGACACTGCGATTCCGTAATTCACGCATTAATCAATGATGCATTGTTTTTATTACAGCCACTCAACACTTTGGCTGAGTCAAGTCTATCCAACAAGTATCAAACCAACTTGTTACTAAAAAAACCACGCAATATTTTTTTTTCACAAGTACGTATTAGAGGTGTGCGCCGATGGCCAAACCATCGGCGGCGGCCGCCGCTCTGAAAATGGCCGGCGGCGGCGGCGTAATCGGCGTGATCGGCGTAATGAAAGAGACAAGTTAAAAATTTAAAAAGAACGGTTTTATTCAAAATTTCTAAACAAAACATAAAGGAACTAAAAAATTTTTCTCGCCGCCGGCAGCAAAAAACTCGCTCCGCCGCCGCCGATGCCGCCACTAAAATCTTTGTTAACATCACCTTTCGAAAAGGTTCAACAAATATTATGGTTGTAGTCGAGTGAGTATACAGTATGTATTTGATCGTAAAGCAAAGAAAGAAACACATTAATTTTTAGATCATACTAAACAACTTTTACTATGGGGCCAAACCCGAATTCACGAAAAAAATTTGGACATTTTCATACATTTTGATTGCGTGATCTGTGATCATGAACACGTTGTATGGGAGAGTAATTTTTTTTTTTCACGAATTCGAGTTTGGCCCCATAGTAAAAGTTGTTTAGTATGATCTAAATATTAATGTGTTTCTTTCTTTGCTTTACGATCAAATACATACTGTATGTATACGCCTAGAAGTTACAAAATTATGTATATATTTACGTTATTAACCATGTAGTATTATTAATTATTAAACCCAATAGATATACCTACTCTTAATGTTTCTTCCCGACGACGGAAACCACAGCGGACGCTAACCGGAACCTTCAAGATGTGGTTTGAATCCTCAGGGAGGAAGGTACGAGTTTTTGGGAAATTCAGTGCTGGGGCAGGAAGTCAAAATTTTCGGGGGAGACCTTATAGTAGGGGTCCAAATGGAAAAAATTGTGCGCTGTGAGTTACAGTTTTGTAATTTTTACCAGAGCTAGAAGGTGTAAAAATAACAATTTTTAGATGTGGAGGGAAAACCACTTCCCCCCCTGAACGAGGGGGGAGGGGGGTGAATGTGCAAACTGAAGGGTTATGTTTAATATTTTTTCACCTAATATTTAGGCCTACTATGCATTGTTTGGTATCATTTTCGTGTAAAACTGACACGGGGAATTCATTTTTGATAATAAACATGAGGAGTTTCATACATAAAAAAAGAATTATTGGTATAAATGTAAAATGATCACCGTTTTTATTTTGATTGTAGCGTTATATAAGTATTACCAAATAAACATATGAAATTTATAAAAATACTACAAGATTGCATATTTATTGTAGTTTTTAAAAATATATACTTTTTGAAACTTTCCATGCAAAAATAAGTCGTAAAAAATTGCACCTGTCGCGTACCTCGAACAAAAAAGGAACGCAGCTTTGACTTATTGTTGACAGTACATTTCTACTGCGGGAATTTAACAATTTTGGGTAAACAAAATGCTCCATAATGTCTGTTAAGGCAAATTGCCACAACTTGGGTTAACCAAGCAACCCGGGTAAAACGTGTATTTTACACGGAATTTGATAATTGATAAATTTCTTATGAAGTAGGTGACTGACCGGATATCCAAATATACAAAGGATATTCCGGACTTCAGCCTACGTGATATTAGAATGGCTCTTGAACAGTTCAAAAATAGCAGGGCGTCTGGTGAAGACGAAATTACAGATGAGCTTCTGAAGGCAGGTGGTAAAACAATCCTTACGGCCCTTCAGAAGTTGTTTTACTCCGGAAGGGAGAACGCCTTAGGCATGGAACAGAAGAGTGGTGGTACTGTTCTTGAAAACAGGTGTCACGCCTAGGAATATAACCTGTCACCTGCCCCTGCCTCTCTGTTTAACGTTTGTGGATACGATAAGGTCTTCGATTTGATCGAAACTCTGGGCAGTACTACAGTCTCTCCAACGGTGCTAAGTAGACTACCGCTATGTCGAAATTTTGAGGTGTTTATACGAAAGCGCCACGATGTCAATCCGACTCCAAGACCAGAGTTTGAAGCATATTATACTGTCAGGCGAGTAGGTATCATCTCCCCTGTTTACCGCTGCACTGGAAGATATATTTAAGACTGAACTGGAGAAGGTTGGGTATCAACATAAATGGCGAGTACCTCACTTACCTTCGATTCGCTGATGATATGGTGGTCTTGGCTGAGACCTTGGAAGATTTCAGTACGATGCTTGCTGACCTCAGTAGCGCCTCCGAGCGAATTGGTCTTAGGATGAACATGGATAAGACGAAAACTCCCGTTACAATCAGAGACTAAACTCGAAGGTGTAGACGACTATAGGTAATACCTAGGACAAACTACCCAGTTAGGTAGGTCCAACTTTGAGTAAGAGGTCAATCATCGAATCCGACTCGGTTGGGCAGCGTTTGGGAAGCTACGACACATCTTTTCGACAAATATTCCGTAGTGCTTGATCAAAGACTTAAAAGAGTGATGACATACGGTACTGAAACGTGGTCGCTTACAATGGGTCTCATAAGAAAGCTCAAAGTCACCCACAGGGCAATGAAGAGGGCTATGGTTGGAGTCTCTCTGCGAGGTCGCATTAGAAATGAGACGATCCGCAGCAGAACCAAAGTATAGCTCCATAGCTCTGCGATATAGCTCTCCAAATCACTAAAATAAAGTGGCAGTGGGCGGGGCACATTGCACGTAGAACCGATGGCCGATGCGGCGGAAAGGTTCTCAAGAGGCGGCCTCACAGGTGGAAGGCGTAGCGTGGGTAGGCCCCCTACAAGGTGGACAGTGAAGGCCGCAGGAGTTCGCTGGATGCGAGTGGCGCAGGACCGGTCATTGTGGCAATCTTTGAGGCAGGCATATGTTCAGCAGTGGAAGTGGACGTCTTTCGGCTGATATGGTAATGATGATGATATGAAGTAAACGTTTAACAATTGATTGTCAAATTCCATATGAAATAAACTTTTAACGTGGGTGAACTGGGTTAGTTGTTTAGTCCCGGCTAGTGAAAATTACCTTTATCGTCTTTGGTAATGAGATCGTTACCTAAATAATACTTGTAAAACTGATTACCCATTACGATTCATATGATCAGATACTATATATCATATTTATGATCAGATAGACCAGATATATAATATACACGCGGTGGCGGTATACTAATAGATAAAATCTAAAAATAGAATCTGAACAAATAAAATTCTTAATAATCTTAGGTTATTTAAAAAAAGAAGATCAGAAAATATTCAATTTACTTTCGTATCAATAAATATTTACAATTGTTATATGAACAATAATATGTAGGTACATAAGTACAAGAATATATTATGTATAATGTACGAGCAGTTGTCGGCACAAAAGTCTCTTTTTTTGAGGTAGGAGGAGGTTACGCGAAGGTTTTTGTTTGAGGTACGCGACAGGTGCAATTTTTTTTTCAGTGTGATTTTGTATAAAAGACCACAAAATGTGTATATTTTTAGAAACTACAATAAATATGCTATCTTACAGTATTTTTTTAAATTTGATTGGTTTGTTTTTTAATACTTATATGACGCTTAAATTAAAATAAAAACGGTAACTTTTTTACTTTTACCCCAAAAAATCTACTTTTTTATATGAAATTGGTCATGTTTATGATAAAAAATGGATTTCCCATGTCTGTTTTACACGAAAATGATACCAAACAACGCATAGTAGGCCTTATTAATTAGTAAAAATAAATTAATCGTAACCCTTCCGCATGCACATTCACCCCCCTCCCCCCGCGCTCAGGGGGGGAATTGGTTTTCCCTCCACATCTAAAAACAACTATTTTGAGACCCTCTAGCTCTGGTTAAAATTATAAAACTGTAACTCGCAGCGCACAATTTTTCTTAACTTTGTATGGACCGTGACCCTTACTATTAGGGCATTTAGGGCTAATGTAGTAACGCCGTGAAAACCCAGCCGTCTCTTCGTCAGAGAAACGGGCTCTAAACTAAAATCAGTAAGCGCGTACGACACGATCTCCGGTGCTCCAATACTCTTTCGATTGAAAGAACGATCATCAGAACCGGAGGACAAAGGTTTTCGTACAATCTTTAGGACTCTAGGAAGAAGCCACCTGACGAAGATGACTACAGCTCGTGGAGAAGTCGTTACTTCGAAGCTGGCAGTCCTTTCCGAAGTAGAAGACTTCTATGGCCCATTATACGCTTCGCATAAATCTCGACCTGATCTCGAAAATGAGGATTCTAGACCCACTTTGATACGCTACTACACCGAAGACCTGCTAGAAGTCAGTATCGGAGAAATCGAGGTCACTCTTGGCCATCTTAAAAACGGAAAAGCCCCTGGATAAGTAGGATGGCGTTACAGTTGTTAAAAGTATAGGAGGTAAACCCGTACTGAGGGAGCTCCAACACTCCATCCAAGCTTTTCAACGCTGTCCGATTCGAAGGGAGAACTTCGGAGGCATGGAGTACAAGAATGGTCGTCCTTTTCTTCAAAAAGGGAAACAACCCCCTAATGAAGAACTATCAATCCATTTCTCTTCCAAGCCATGTCTATAAGCTGTTCCCAAGTATAATCAACTTTTATGTGTAGCATTTGTGGACAATCAGAAAGTCTTTGACTCGATTGAGATCTGGTCTTTCTGGAGTCCTTGCAGCAATGTCAAGTAGATTGCCGATACTTTCAAGTGATAAGATGTCTCTACGAGGCCACCACCATGTCCATCCAAGTACAGAATCAGCAAACAAATCCTGTACAATTGATTGCATAGAGGCGTGACACAGGGGGACGTTATCTCCCCGAAATTGTTCTCAAATGCAATGAAGGACATGTTTAAGACGCTGATCTGAAAAGGACGTGGCATCAACATTGATGGCAAGTACGAGAGGTAGTATGTATACCTCGGGCAAACATTGCAGATGGGTAGGAACAACTTCGAGGATGAGGTGAATAGTAGAATTAAGCTAGGTTGGGCAGCATTTGGGAAGCTACTTCGAGTCTTCACATCGTCGACCCCAATTCAAGTCTTCAATCAGCGCGTCCGACCCGTCATGACGTACAGAGCCGAAACGTGGACACTGACGGTACGGCTGGTCCACAAGTTCAAGGTCACTCAGCGCGCTTTGGAAAGGGCTCTATGCTCGGCTTCTCTCTACAGGATCGAATCAGAAATGAGGTTATCCAGCAGAGAACCAAAGTGATCGATATAGCGTGGAGCGACGATTTGGCAGGATTCAAGACGGTTGCGTGATATTAGGGAGGCCTATGTCCAGCAGTGGACTGCGATATGTATTGTTAAGTGGGAATGAATATTTAACGATAGTTAAAGAGCATTTAAATCAATCCCAGTGACAATTTGAGTTTTGCTATGGAAAATTTCGGTCCTTGCTATTTAACTCTATGAACAACTGTTTTCAAGGCCACGCCGCCAATCAATTTTGACCGACGCGCCGCCGCCGGCTATTTGGCCATCGGCGCTCATATCTACTGCTGCGTAACATTAAGCGTGCGTTCCGCGTCCACTCAAAATGGCTGACTGACTCAATTCAATTCAATTCAACTCCCCGCGCTTATGGTGCCAGGCTGCCACCTGCTCGGCGTACGGACGTCCCGCACCCCCCAGCCCCCGCACCTTGCACTCTTGCGCCGTTGACAACGTTTATATTGCCTGTAACGCACACGTTATTTATTGTTACAGTCGACTCTCGTTATTTCAAACCTGCGATAATTCGAACCTCTCTATAATTCGAAATAATCACGAGTTCCCTAGAAGATCTCTTGCTATTTCGAAAAAAATCAATACATTTTTAAACACTTGGTAATTCAAACAAAAAAGTAATAGCTACACAACAAAACCACGCGTTAATTCGAACACGTGGGCGTCAAACATTCGACAATTCAAAGTTATGAGATTAAAGAGGCAAGTACATGCCCTACATTTTAGAAAAGTTGCACGAGCATTTGTTGTTAATTACCTCATTTGTTTGCCACTCAGTTAAGTTACTTTTCCCTTGGTTATGTGTACAGATTAAAAGTTTACGTTAGTTGATTATTACTTAATTTGCAAATTTTGTATGTACATCCACCCTTAAAATTTATTGTCTGTGGTTTAGTATTTTTTCTTTGGTGGGTAGTTTTGTACTTATCTTTCTTATTTTGATGGAGGTAGATCTATCAAATTTCCTCCATTGTCAGTCATCCGCAGACCACGAACCCTGTAAAGTGTTCGAAACGTCGGAATGAAGTTCAAATTAGTTAATATACGCGAGTTTATCCGTTTTCATAGTTTTATTTCATGAGTAATCCTCGCGGTAACCGAAGAAAATATTATTACTTAACACCTTGTACTTTAATTTTTTCTCCCGAATATTTCCGACCATTTGATATTTCAAACTCTCGATAAAACGTAATATTTGCATAGGTCCTTCGAGTTTCGAATTAACGAGAGGCGACTGTATCTCGTTATAACTACAAAACAAACGGAAAGTGTTCGCTTCTTAATTTGTTTGGCATGCAGGTAAATTTGCTTTTTATTAAATAAATTTTAGGGTAATGATGCGTGATCTAACTAAGTACTTACGCGAAGTGTGAGAAATATAATCTAGGATACTTCTATTGACGTGTTGCAATGTACGCACACAAAACAGATAAAAAATCAAGAATTATTGTCACGCCGATTTCACGCCGGTGAAAACATCGGCGGCGGCGGCGTGGCTAAAATGACCGGCGGCGGACGCCACGCCGATCGGCGCACACCTCTAGTACGTATAGTCTGTCAAACTAACTTTGCAAGTAACAGTAGGAACTAATCGCTATATGCCTCTCTTTTTTTGAGTCAATAACATTATGGTACGAAAGAGACGGTATGATTATCACCGTCTGAGCCTCAAGTGAGTGAAACCCTAAACTAGCTATATACACATTATATTTTAAATAGTAATCTGTCTATCGGTGGTAATAAAAAAGGCGAAGAGTTTTAGGTTTCGCACTCCTGTTTATAGAAGTCGTAAACATAAATACATATTAAAAAGACGAAACATTTGATTTAATCACATGATAAAAAATCATCAAACAAATTTTGGAACAACGAACCAAAGGGCGTGGAAAGTATTTATTGTTCGATGTACATTGCCGTTTTTAAATCATTGCTATGACAAAAAACTCTAGACAGTCTATAGCTATCTTTTTATAACAATTTGGTTTGCCAGACTAGAAATCAATCTCTAGTTTAGTTAAAAAACGCGGAATCATTTGAATTAAATATTGGTAATATTCATAAGTAACTAAATTTAATCACAAAATGTGAATACATGAGATTGTTAGCATTTAGTGTAGTGACAATTTGTACAAATGTCTCAAAGACAGGCGCGGATCCAGGGGGGGGGCAATGGGGGCACTTGCACCCCCCCCCCCCCCACGCTGGACTTATGTATGGCTAGGTGGTGTTTGAAGTGTAAAATACTATCTTATCATAGGGTAGTGCCCCCCCTCAACGAAGTCCTGGATCCGCGCCTGCTCAAAGAATACTGAATGTATACTAAGATACAAAATGTTACAGTTACTCGTAATGAAAACATATTAACTGTACAAATAAAGTTAGTGTAAAACAATTTTATCGTTTGGCCTCCATAATCTGCACTAGTGACCAGATTCAAAACTACTCGTGGAAATAGTGTTCGGCATTAAATTCTGTTGCGCTAGTGAACAATAATTATACTTGTAAGTTTAATTCAAAAGTATAGGTATTAGGTGCACAGGTGACATCACCTAAAATTATTAGTTAAGTTAGCCTTAATTGACAGTTAAGTATTAATTAACTCATAATTAACAGTTATTTTCGTGATTTCTTGGTTATCTCCGAAGTGAAAGTTGCTCAGCGTGACTGTCCCTAGTACCTACCTACCCTGTCCACTCTTCTTGCTCCAAGACCGAGACGCCGATCTGTATACCCTTACCCGGCGAGTTGTATCCTTTTCACTAGGGCCACAGAAATGTACCTTACCTATTTATTCCTTCTATAAGCGTCGGCTACAACAGTCACGTTCGCTAATGTAGTATACACTTATCCGGAAAGTTCAAGTTCACTTTATTAGATGTCATCGATCATGCATGTCAATGACACATGATTTTTCTTTAAGGCTTGGTGGCTACTTTTCTTTCTAATTCATCATCATCACCATCATCAGCCTATGTTAGTCCACTGCTGGACGTAGGCCTCTCTCCTATTAACTATGCGTATAGACGCATTAGGAGGTAAATGCCCATAATCGCCACGCTGGGCAAGCGGATTGGCGATCGCAGTAAACTATGATGACGCTGCTGCCCATCATCAATGTTTTATCAAATAATGGTCAGTGACCCTTCAATCCCTTAGTCGACTCTTACGACACCCGCCGGAGGAGTTGGGGTGGTGCCAAATGTATTCTTATTTCTTACTGCCGTCACCACACGGCCTCCTTTCCTCCCTAATTACTAGTAATTTTTACTTTAACGAGTTTAAAGTTTTGTAGAGCGTACTTAGTAGCGCTACCAGCGGCCCTACCGTGAACTTCGAAATACGCAAATTTTGAAGATTTGTCTCTCTCACCCTAATGATGCCTTCGTTAGACTGACAGGGAAAAATCCCCAAAAGTTACGAATTACGAAGGCCTGGAATTTGCGTCTGCCGTAAACATTAAAGTCAACGTAATTTACTTTTTCTCAAACATACAATGAAATATTGTTGTTAAGTTCCATATAATAGGCTGCGAAGTATGACGTTTCGCCAGGTGCGACTAGGACAAGAGGTCGTTAATGAAATTGTCTGCCCTCCGGCCGGCAAACAGCACATTGCCGGCAGCAGCGCTAAACTATTTAAGTTACCGCCTACCGTCTCCGTTAAGCAGGAAAATAGTATAGATACTAATAGGAAATCCTCGGATCACATGTTTGTCGTACAACACTACAATTACACGTCATCCGAGACATTTCCCACTTAAACGGCCTTGACATGTAATCTACTATAAAATAAATACAAATCTTGAAGGCCTAGGCCGGCAAAGTGCTCTTTTTTAATTCCATTTCACATAAATTTGTGGCACAGGCATGACATTCTGCCACAATGCAATAAAATTGATGTTTTTATCGCTTATTTCATTGCATGTTTGAGAAAAGCACTAAGTATAGGTACGTACCTCGGCCGGAAATATGAGGTTGCCCGCCTCTGACCTATCCGGCCTCGTTTCGCTCGGCCCGGCAACAACTTTCGTCGTCCCGGCCTGTATAGTAATGTACTATTTCTACACCCCGCTCGTACTGGCATATTGGAATACCTAAGCACGAGGGTCGGCAAGTGAGTTACGCGGAAGCTAACGCTTACCAATGTCGTGGCCAATACTCACGCAGCTACTCGTAGCTGTGAAGCCATACCATGAGTTGAATAAGATTTACGTTAACGTTTAGGTACTCGAACTCGATACTGAAAGTAGTCCATTACCCACCCGAGCAATGTTTTACTTACCAAGTAAGCGCTAATGTAAAACTCATGATAGGCTCGTGTATTTACCATCATCTGGCGGTGTGCAACCATATTGACCGCGGAACCGACGTTCTTTCCCTCTTACACGCAACAATACAAGAGCATGTGCGGAATGGATAGAAAGTAATACATAAACGTTACTAAATACTCGTCTCACGGCCAGCTCGTGGTAAGGAACTGTTTAATAGTGAGCGTCATTTCTAAGGTATCACTTGGTTACGTACAAGTAGGTTGACCTGATTGCACAGTAAACCTAAGATAGCAATAAAGGGTCCCTTCTTCTTTATACAATAATATTAGCAAACTTAAATAACTGACATTTGCTTTTTATTCTAACATCAACTCTGCCTCAATCGCAAGATTTCGGCTGCGGTGTGTTTTGGCCAGCCGCCAAAACAGTTTCATACACAACTTCGCTGCACATAACCATGAGAATAAACATCTATGAATAAATTTTCACGGTTTATAGATACGCGATTCAGTCTACGCTGTGTATTGACCATAGATCTACTTGAAGAAGTTTTAGTGTCAACTATTCGTGTGACAAGTGTGTAAAACTGGCTCACCAATTTTGGATTTCGTATCATCCGCCGACCGGTAAGCATATGTTTGTTTTGTATGTTAGGTACCTACAGATTCACTAGTTCTTCAGATATTTAAACGTGATGCGTCGATTTAGTTGGTGTATAACCAACTAAATCTAATTAAGAAGTTAACTAAATTTAGAGCAAGTAGTTGCTTTATTTATACATATACATTAGGCTGTCCCGTCAATGTACGGATATTTTATTTTTGAGCTACAGTTTCACGAGAGGCATCATATTTTTCGTAAATTTACACACATTCCGAAACGAGCAAAAAAAAATATGTCATCTTTAGGGCTCTACCGCAGTGTAAAGCTTTGATTTTTTTTCTTTTTCCGATAAAAATCATACGCCAAAATATGTTTAGGTATATATTATTGTAGTATTTTAATGAAAATAAATTAAATAAAAAAATATAGGAAAATATAATTTATAAAATTCATATTACATTAAATATTTTTTTAGGCTTTTAGTAGGTATTACGCAAAAAAGTAAAATTCGGGACACCCTATTATAGATATGTCTCTATATAACCGCTTAAATAAGAAATACTTGTTATGCATATAATCTTGCATACTTATATTCGTTTCTTTCCCTAAGAATATAGGTATTAATTAAGCGAGAAGGATGATACTACCTGTAATCAACAAGGATTAACAACGACCCAATACACTTATTTTAAAGAATCGTATATTATGTAGTATTTAAAAACATATCGTTAAAAGTTAAATCAATTGATTATTATCTACTCACTTAAAAAGTTCATATTCGACAATTTCCTCATATTTAGATAGGTACATAATATTACTAGTTTATTATGTAGCGTGAGAGTTGCAATAAACAAACGTATTGTTAAGCTATAGCTACTCTCTTATTTAGTCTAATGGCCTGTGACAATCCCCGGATAAATATAAATATGTATATCCGTCGGATAAAATCATCACATTTCATTCCCCCAGGCGTCGGGGGACCAGAGGGCTGGCCAGTATTTCGCGCAAAGACTCAGCATTGCAGTCCAGCGCGACAATGCGGCCAGCCTTCTGGGCACTCTACCTCCCCAGCAAGACCTGGAGCAATTTTTTTATGTATAATTTATCTTTACTGTCTCCATACTTTTTTCCAGGCACATAAAAGAGAAGGACAACTAACTTTTATCTGACTGATATTTATTCGAGGATGGTGAAACAGGCCCAAACCTTAATAATGATTAATTCCGATTAAAACGCAAGTTTATCTAATGCGAGATGTCTAAATGTGTCAGTGCACATGGAAAGATACCTTGTCACAGTGTTTAAAATTGACTTTATTAAAGAACACATAAGGTCTATTTTAAGAGTCGTGACAAGGTACCTTTCCATGTGCACTGACACAAATGTTATTTCCGATGCTGTCTCATACTAAAGCTTATCAGTAGGTAGGTATCTATTACATGGAATGGAAGGTTATTGATTGATAGGTTAATTAGGTTATTTCCTAAAAAAAATACAACAGAAAAGAACGCGTGTATCTACAATTCATTCATAAACTGTAGACACGTTTTTGCAACAACAATACAACACAAACCATTACTTACCATAAATTGAATGTGCTGTAGAAACTTTTTAATGGTAAAATTTGTACAGGTATCATAAAATGTCTTATTTAACGATATAGGTACCTACAATAAATTTTACGAAATCACAGAGTTAAACAAATTAATTCCAAAGCCATCTTCAACTTATGATAGGAGGTTCCATATGGTTAATCTACCTAACGTTCCTTTACTGGTCCAGGGGCGAAGCACACATCTAGCGGTGATGAGACTCCGCCAATACCCGAAGAAGAATTGGAGCAGCAAAAGATTGAACACGAGCGTCAAATGCAAAAGGTTATTCCTTAACATCTTTTTCTAATGGAATACTGCGATCGCCAATCCGCTTGCCCAGCGTGGCGATTATGGGTATTTTCCTCCTAATGCGTTTATACGCATAGTTAATAGGAGAGGCCTGCGTCCAGCAGTGGACTATCATAGGCTGATGATGGGTGGGATGGTGAGATTTGTGTATAGCCTATGCTCTTGTCACATTTAAAATTCAATAAATTTACTAATTTTCGTACTGAAAATTCATTAAAAATTAGGAAAAGGAATGCCAAGCACGAGAGGCGGAAGAGGACCGGCAATTGGACATAGAGCTACTGCACCAGCGAGCCATCGAAGCTGAGGCTGAACAAAAGAGGGAGGTGAGTTTTCTTTTTCCATTTTATAAAATGTACTAACTAACTGCAACACTCTTGACCGGCACTCAGTGGATATTACTTTTTATGTCTTTGCAATCAAGTTTACAAATCGATATTTAACCGTGTACTTAAACGTGCGTCAGAATGGAGTACTTACAGTACCAACGAATTTGGCATTTGAGAGGCACAAAGTAAACCATTGCCTCACAAGTGCCAAATTTGCCTACGATAGGACCTAATGTTACACTAGTTCTTGTAAAGTAAGCTTTCAATGTACGGAACGTCTAATTAAACGAGCAATTGCTTGTCGATGTAAGGGCTGCAAAAGAATTAAATACTTCCAATATACCCTTGCACTCGTGCTTGTTGTATTGTCTGTGTTAAGAATTTATTATTTAGATCGCCGAAGCGGTAGAAGTAGTTCGTGGTTTGAACACGTCGTGGTCGCACCATGGCCTCTGTGAGCTGCCCCGCATGGCTACCAGGTGGCGTCATAGTAGGCCGTCGATACCTGATACCCATTACAGAGTAAGTACCCTTAGGTGTGTCGGCTGGGCTGAATGCAGTTTTGATAGTGAAGGATTTCTTGCCGCTGCGGAGTACCTGTATGCCTGCTTCTTTCTCTCGTTTCATATTTCAGCTGCTTCGGACGGACCATAAATTCGTCAGTTCGACTTTTTTCTTGGCTTGGCATGCTATTTGTTAATCTGTCTCATTGTCTATCTAAAGTAATTACAATAATACAATCCGTAACACATGTGGCTAAGCGCGAAGCGTATGCTATGATGCCTGTGATTTTAATGTCCTGCAAAACGTCATTATTTTTTAAACACTAACGTTGTATTCAGCTAAATTTGACGCTGTTGCAGCATATCTTCTATTTATTTTGTACCTACACTTCGTCCCCGTTATTATGAATACTTGACATCAACTAAACAAAATCTTTATTAAAACTTCTTTTTTTGCCCTTCAATGTCATGTAATAATAATAGTCATTAACGTGTATTAGGTAGGTACGTATTTTTTTTGGCTTTAAATTAATTTCCAAAATGATAATTTTACTTCAATAATTAAACTTTCTGAAGCATTAACATGTCTTTTGCCAATGCTTTGATGAATGGATTTATTTTTGTTTAAACTAAGTAAAAACATAGTTCTTAGGTAAATTATACTAAGTAGAAGGAGTTTCACTTTATGCTTTTATGAATAAGTTATTTTGATAAACATTTTTTTCATCTTGCCTGCATCTGACTACTTAATTAATAGTAACTTGTTGTTGAGACTCATACGCAACTATCCAATATTTTTTTTAGCAATAATTTTATTAGCTTATTGGTTAAAATATCCGTAAAATGAGGAAGTATTTTACCGAATACTTACATATAATGTATAAGTATAATTATGAACTTATTTGAAAAAGGCAGCATTTCCAACAAAGATTTTCGTTTTTACCACATAACACTTTAGTGTTTTACGCGATTGATGATTCAAAAGAGTAGTAAAGATTTAGGTCTGCCACCTTATATCGGCTTTATAGTCACGGAATAGTCGAAAATGGCACACCATAATTATAACGGATGGTACTTAGACTTATGTATGTACGTATCAAGTAAGTACGTACCAATGTCAGCCGCACGCTGAATGCGTACATCATCGGACAAATTAGAACGGCTATCAGATTGTTCAAAAATAACAAACAAACTGAAACAATTCATAAATCGCTCATATATAAATCTGACCAGGAAGCAGACACGTGTTTGACTTAGGTAATCCACTTGACCTTAAAGCAGTTTATGCTATAAATTCTGACGTAAGTCCTAAACACCAGGTATAAGCTCGAATAAGATAATGATATTCAAGATGAACCTCTGATAGTATAACTCCGTCTTCACTACTGACATATAAACTTATAAGTAGGCGTAATTCTGGCCTTAGAGACGACAGATAGGTAGGTACTTGGGTCGATTGTAAAAAAAAAATGATAGGCATACTGACAACAAAATTTAACGCCATAAGTCATAATTTTTGTGTTACGTAGTTAAATTTTGAGACAACTTTTGGAAGTGTAAAAAAGCGATAAACAAATATATGAGCGACCAAAACACGCATACTTATTTTTTTGCTGCCTTATTTCACTGCCACAGATTGTTAGACTGAGTATGCCATATAAGCAGTGATCGGTTTTTTGGGTTCCCCCTAGCGGGATTTCGCGAATAAAAAAATTACGGGCGTGTCTATAAAATTTTATTTAACACATTATACACACAAGAGCATACTTTATGAAACAGAAACATGGCAATATAATTAAAGTTTATCTTTCAAGTTACTATAAAAGATCCGCCGGGAGAACCCAAAAAAACCGATCACTGCATATAAGTGGTTTGTATGACTAACTTTCGTGCCACAATGGACACGATCGTGATGTTTGTTTTGATTAAAGCCTTAACAAGTACAATTTTTGCAATCGACTCATTTGGCTAGTCGTATGTATATTTCTGATTGCGTATGTACAAATATCTTCGATATTGTTTGAGCTTGTGCCGTCTCTTTGACAGAATGTTATTGCGCAGAATATGCTGAAGAAGGCGTGCAGTGCACAGCTAACCACACCTCACTCAATACAAAGCATCACGGAATGTGACAACTGGATCAACCTATCCCGCCTGGGAACACGTAGAGGTTATTATTGTTTTTATTTAGTTATATTGTTATTCTTCTTCTTCTTCTTCAAGTGCCATCTCCATCCAGGAGGTCGGCGACCATACGTCCATATGTCCCTCTATCTTCCGTCATGCCAAATCAAACTATTCAAGCTCTCTTCCATCTAATATTGTTATTACTCAAGTATGAAATGTAAGTATGAAGAATTTTAACTGTGTTCAGCGACAAAAAAATAGCAAAATTTTATTTGAACTATTTAAAAAGCAGGCTCCACTTTAATTCAACTGCATGCCACGCGAAAAACCACACGAGGCTGCTAGTTGAGAGTAAACGCTAACGAGGAATATCTACGCAGTTGCATAAATAATAATACAATCACAATGTAATGAGCTCCACTCGCACAATCTCGGATTAGGCCACTAACACGTGGTTAAACGAATACTAGTGTCAAAAAAGTGCTGAAATAGTTTATTAAACCAGTTTACCCCGTGTAAGTTGCTTAACTTGAAATAGTGCAAGTAGGGCTAACTATATTGTTAGATAATTACAAGCCTAGCTTAGCCTTTCTTCCTAGCATCACAAATCACAATATTCAGTAATCAATAATAATTTACCTTAAAAAATATCATAAATAAAATTGTACATTTAGGTTAAGCATCCGTAGATAAAATATTTGCTAGATGCCCATTTTTTGGCAAAGGCTATTTTTTGTTTCCAAGCATCCCTATCTTAAGCCATCCGTTGATGTACACCTCGTAAGGGCATCAGCCGCGATCCCTGAGTATTTGTGTTTGCTCTTTTTCTTTAGTATATTACTTCTATTTTCAGAATAGTTTTTTTTCCTTAGACGAGTCTATAGACAGCGATGTCTGCTGCGAGTCTTCGACCTGCGATGCCGGCGGCGACGCCCGCGCATGGCGAGCCTCGGCCAACGACGTCTGCCCTCAAATGCGGATTGACATGGAGCGGGCACCGTCCTGCCCAGGGTAAGTTAACTTATCATACACACACATCATCAGCCTATTGCTGGACGTAGGTCTCTCCTATTAACTATACGTATAGACGCATTCGCAGGTAAATGCCCATAACCGCCACGCTGGGCAAGCGGATTGACGAACGCAGTAATGTGTCCACTATGATGACGCTGCTGTCCATCATCAATCTTTTATCAAGGAATGGTCAGTATCACTTCAATCTCTAAGTCGACCCTTACGACAACCGCAGGAGGAGTTGAGGTGACAAATGTATTCTTACTGCCGTCAAGACACGGCCAACCTACACATAAAAGCCAAAATTTCGGGTATGTAAGACATCGTCCTATGAATACGCGGACGTCGTGGATTTGCGTGTCTTCCCTCAAATGCGGATCGGCATGGAGCGAGCACCGCCGTGCCCACGGTAAGTTAACTTATCCTACACAATCTTAAGCCAACATTTCGGGCATGTAAAGGTGCATTACGAAATCAACGAATCACGTTTTGTGTAACGATCTAATTTCGTAGAGTGGGAGGATAGAATAACGAATGCTCGTTTGGTCTGAATGCACCTTAAGACATCGTCCTAATCTTGCGCAATAATTTCGTGGTGCGTTCGCGCCAATTATTAACATTTAACTAGTATAATTCATGTGATAATTACACTGTGTCGTTCACCGCATGTAAGCAATGTCGATTATCTGGCAACCTCATAATTTGATTCGGCGATCGCAAAGCGAACAACAAAGTGTAAGTTTGTGGTCAGCACTTTCATGTGCACGAAAAAAATACTTAAACCTTAATAGACCTTTTAAAAAAATTGTGAAGGCAAAATAACAATAACTTTAAAACCTGCTGATTTTAAAAGACGATTTTGAATGGCGTGCGACTTCCATGTTTTCTTGAAACATTCCTTCAAACCTTCCTATACCTACTTACTATACAGGGAGGTCCAAACCTTGACGTCAAAATTTTTTTTTAGATTCCTCACGTCATGAGCTATCGGAATATACCCCATGCATCTTAGCCGATTTTTTGTAGTTTTCGAGTTATGAATTTTTGAAATATTTTTTGAGAAAATCTGGAATGAAGAAGTTTATTAATAAAAAAAACTATTGTGTTTTTTAACTAGTTTCTTTTTGTAAAAGTATTACTACAAATAAACCATTTACTGACAAAAAAATTAGCGTCCTCACTTTGATACAAGTAGGATAAAAAAATACCAAATTCAAATTTTTACGCTAAAAACGCATCGAAATAGCATTAATGTATGTAAATAAAAAATAAAACATATCCCAAAGAATTTTCGTATTATAAAGACTAGGGCAGTCTTTAGATTACCAAAAATCCTTGGGATATGTTTTACTTTTTTATTTACGTACATTAATGCTATTTTGATGCGTTTTTAACGTACAATTTTGAATTTGGTATTTTTTTTCCTACTTGTATCAAAGTGAGGACGCTAATTTTTTTGTCAGTAAATACTTTCATTTGTAGTAATACTTTTACAAAAAGAAAATATTTAAAAAACCCAATAGTTATTTTTTATCAATACATTTCTTCATTCCAGAATTTCCCAAAAAATTAAATTTACTTAAACTACAAAAAATCGGCTAACATACACGGGGTATATTCTGATAGCCCATGACGTAGGGAACCTAAAAAAATTTTTTTGGACCATCCTGTATATATAAAATAAGCATCTTTGTTAAAGTTTGCCTACCTATTGAAACTCGCATGTATTTTCATGGAATTCATATTAAGGATTCGTCGCGCACTCTAAGCATCGCTATGTTAACATTAAATGCGAACATAAAATAAATTATAAAATCATGTAGGTACTAATTCAATATGATGTTAAAAAAAGTGTTATTTCAGTTTATATTATTAAATACGACACTCAATAGATTTATTTAACATTTCTACATTTGAAGATTTACTTGACTATTTAAAAAAAACGCTGCCATATTTTTCATTAAAATAAGTAACAAAGTGATAAAAGAAAATTTAAAATGTCGGATTGAAAGCATTACATGTGTGTCGTTTTGGCTTCGATCACCGATGGAGTTCATAATAGCCTTACTGTTAATCATTCCTATGCCTACATCATCAAGACTGGATACATATCCCGTTGACGGCACCTTGCGGTCTCTATTCACGTTCCCTCACGCGGCGTACTGGCGGCCGCTGCCGCCGGCACAGCTGCAAGCCCACGAGCACCGGCATCACGAACTGCCGCCGATGGTGTACACACTGAAGGACCAGCTGTCTCCAGATCCGACCCAATATCCAGTGCGGTGCTATTTTGCGGAGTCAGGGTCTGGGGTAGTAAAAGTGTGTGCGTAACAAAATAGTACTTATGATTTAGATTTTTCTGTTTAAAACTTAAATATTCTGTTACAGTTATTTTGTCAGACTACGAACATTACAACCATATTTGAGCCGTTCTGTATGGAAAACTTCATTGTAAAATCTTTAATAAACTATTTACTTTCATAAACAATAATGCGGTTTTCTTTTCATAGTACCCTGGCTAGTTTAAAACTATGCTTAGATTGTGAATTCAGCAAAAAAAAACACGACTACATTTTTGAATACCTTCTGGACTCTTCGATCATCAACGCTGCCGTGCTAAGTAAAAAAGACTCATCTCTTATAGTAGTTCCATGGGAGATGCGTCCTTTTTAATTAGCACGGCGGAACGGAGCTCATAATAGCCTTACTTCTAATTACTCTTATGCCTGAGCTGCCGCCGATGCTGTACGCACTGAAGGACCAGCTGTCTCCAGATCCGACCCAATATCCAGTGAGGTGCTATTTTGCGAAGACGGGGTCTGGAGTAGTAAAAGTGTGTGCATAACTAAATAGTACTTAACATTTAGATTTTTCTATTTAAAACTTAAATATTCTGTTACAGTTATTTTGTCAGACTACGAACATTACAGCCATATTTGAGCCGTTCTGCATGGAAAACTTCATTGTAAAATCTTTAATAAACTATTTACTTTCATAAACAATAATGCGGTTTTCTTTCATAGTACCCTGGCTAGTTTAAAACTATGCTTATATTGTGAATTCAGCAAAAAAAAACACTACTACATTTTTGAATACCTTCTGGACTCTTCGATCATCAACGGAGCTCATAATAGCCTTACTTCTAATTACTCATATGCCTACTTCCCGTTGACGGCACCTTGCGGTCTCTATTCACGTTCCCGCACCCGGCGTACTGGCGGCCGCTGCCGCCGGCACAGCTGCAAGCCCACGAGCACCGGCATCACGAGCTGCCGCCGATGGTGTACACACTGAAGGACCAGCTGTCTCCAGATCCAACCCAATATCCAGTGCAGTGCTATTTCGCGCAGTCGGGGTCTGGAGTAGTAAAAGTGTGTGCGTAACAAAATAGTACTTAAGATTTAGATTTTTCTGATTATAACCTAAATATTCGGTTACAGTCATTTTGTCAGACTACGAACATTACAACCATATTTGAGCCGTTCTGTATGGAAAACTTCATTGTAAAATCTTTAATAAACTATTTACTTTCATAAACAATAATGCGGTTTTCTTTTCATAGTACCCTGGCTAGTTTAAAACTATGCTTAGATTGTGAATTCAGCAAAAAAAAACACGACTACATTTTTGAATACCTTCTGGACTCTTCGATCATCAACGCTGCCGTGCTAAGTAAAAAAGACTCATCTCTTATAGTAGTTCCATGGGAGATGCGTCCTTTTTAATTAGCACGGCGGAACGGAGCTCATAATAGCCTTACTTCTAATTACTCTTATGCCTGAGCTGCCGCCGATGCTGTACGCACTGAAGGACCAGCTGTCTCCAGATCCGACCCAATATCCAGTGCGGTGCTATTTCGCGCAGTCGGGGTCTGGGGTAGTAAAAGTGTGTGCATAACTAAATAGTACTTAAGATTTAGATTTTTCTGTTTAAACTTAAATATTCGGTTACAGTCATTTTGTCAGACTACGAACATTACAGCCATATTTGAGCCGTTCTGTATGGAAAACTTCATTGTAAAATCTTTAATAAACTATTTACTTTCATAAACAATAATGCGGTTTTCTTTCATAGTACCCTGGCTAGTTTAAAACTATGCTTACATAGTTTTAGACTAGCGAAAGCGAAAGTAGTGAATTTTGCAAAAAAAACGGCTACATTTTCAATACCTTCTGGACTCTTCGATCATCAACGGTGCTCATAATAGCCTTACTTCTAATTACTCTTATGCCTACTTCCCGTCGACGGCACCTTGCGGTCTCTATTCACGTTCCCGCACCCGGCGTACTGGCGGCCGCTGCCGCCGGCACAGCTGCAAGCCCACGAGCACCGGCATCACGAGCTGCCGCCGATGCTGTACACACTGAAGGACCAGCTGTCTCCAGATCCGACCCAATATCCAGTGCGGTGCTATTTCGCGCAGTCGGGGTCTGGGGTAGTAAAACTGTGTGCATAACTAAATAGTACTTAAGATTTAGATTTTTCTGTTTAAACTTAAATATTCTGTTACAGTCATTTTGTCAGACTACGAACATTACAGCTATATTTGAGCCGTTCTGTATGGAAAACTTCATTGTAATATCTTTAATAAACTATTTACTTTGATAAACAATAATTCGGTTTTCTTTCATAGTACCCTGGCTAGTTTAAAACTATGCTTTCATAGTTTTAGACTAGCCAAAGCGAAAGTAGTGAATTTTGCAAAAAAAAACACGGCTACATTTTCAATACCTTCTGGACTCTTCGATCATCAACGGAGCTCATAATAGCCTTACTTCTAATTACTCTTATGCCTACTTCCCGTTGACGGCACCTTGCGGTCTCTATTCACGTTCCCGCACCCGGCGTACTGGCGGCCGCTGCCGCCGGCACAGCTGCAAGCCCACGAGCACCGGCATCACGAGCTGCCGCCGATGGTGTACACACTGAAGGACCAGCTGTCTCCAGATCCGACCCAATATCCAGTGCGGTGCTATTTTGCGCAGTCGGCGTCTGGAGTAGTAAAAGTGTGTGCGTAACAAAATAGTACTTATGATTTAGATTTTTCTATTTATAACTTAAATATTCGGTTACAGTTATTTTGTCAGACTACGAACATTATAGCCATATTTGAGCCGCTCCGTAATGGAAACCTTCATTGTAAAATCTTTAATAAATTTACTTTGATAAACAATAATGTGGTTTTCTTTAATAGTACCCTGGCTAGTTTAAAACTATGTTTACATGGTTTCAGACTAGCCAAAGCGAAAGTAGTGAATTTTGCAAAAAAACACGACTACATTTTCAATACCTTCTGGACTCTTCGATCATCAACGGAGCTCATAATAGCCTTACTTCTAATTACTCCTATGCCTACTTCCCGTTGACGGCACCTTGCGGTCTCTATTCACGTTCCCTCACCCAGCGTACTGGCGGCCGCTGCCGCCGGCACAGCTGCAAGCCCACGAGCACCGGCATCACGAGCTGCCGCCGATGGTGTACACACTGAAGGACCAGCTGTCTCCAGATCCGACCCAATATCCAGTGCGGTGCTATTTTGCGCAGTCGGGGTCTGGAGTAGTAAAAGTGTGTGCGTAACAAAATAGTACTTATGATTTAGATTTTTCTGTTTAAAACTTAAATATTCTGTTACAGTTATTTTGTCAGACTACGAACATTACAACCATATTTGAGCCGTTCTGTATGGAAAACTTCATTGTAAAATCTTTAATAAACTTTCATAAACAATAATGCGGTTTTCTTTTCATAGTACCTGGCTAGTTTAAAACTATGCTTAGATTGTGAATTCAGCAAAAAAAACACGACTACATTTTTGAATACCTTCTGGACTCTTCGATCATCAACGCTGCCGTGCTAAGTAAAAAAGACTCATCTCTTATAGTAGTTCCATGGGAGATGCGTCCTTTTTAATTAGCACGGCGGAACGGAGCTCATAATAGCCTTACTTCTAATTACTCTTATGCCTGAGCTGCCGCCGATGCTGTACGCACTGAAAGACCAGCTGTCTCCAGATCCGACCCAATATCCAGTGCGGTGCTATTTCGCGCAGTCGGGGTCTGGGGTAGTAAAAGTGTGTGCATAACTAAATAGTACTTAAGATTTATATTTTTCTGTTTAAACTTAAATATTCTGTTACAGTCATTTTGTCAGACTACGAACATTACAGCTATATTTGAGCCGTTCTGTATGGAAAACTTCATTGTAAAATCTTTAATAAACTATTTACTTTCATAAACAATAATGCGGTTTTCTTTAATAGTAGGTACCCTGGCTAAGTAGTTTAAAACTATGTAACTAACGAAAAAAAACTATCGTAAACTTTGCAAAAAAAAATACGATTTTAAGTTTACTTATACTTTTTTATTTTTATGAATTTTTTTTAACCAGTCTTCGCAAATTTGTGGTGATAAATTAAAAGATAACCGTAAGGAGTGATTTAAAACGACGCGAATTTCCTTTACGCACATGTGTCGTATAACGTCTTACAGTACTCGTGTCGATTTAAAACACTCCTTTCGGTCGTGTTTTATTTATCGCCGCTCGGTACGAACTTCATTTAATTCGTACTTTTATCGTTTTGTAGTTTTATTAATATTGCAATTCCCGTGCACCAATAATTAATTTCCCGTAGACACTAACATTCTCGTACCCTGATAAAAAAAAAACAAATTGCAATAAATTTTATATTATTTAACACATCTTTGTTGCCTGTAGTGGGGACAGGCATTATTGTTTACAAGTGTTTTATGTTTTTATCGCCAAATTATGAGCACATATTTATTTAAAAAAAACACGGAAATCAGAAAAGTGCTCGTTTGGTGAAATTACCGGCCTCAGATTCTCAAAAAAGGAGTCGAAAATTGGACTTCCAGATTACGCTTTATTCGCTCATACGACCATAATCATTTTTAAGAAGTAATATCATAAGAATATCTTTTTAATAAAACCAATATCACTGTAATAACTCTAAACAAACACCCTTTACATAAGTATTAGTTACATGGAAGTGCGAGAATTTTTGAATTATTACATTTACCCAGTACGTTTAGCACTTAGCCGACTTCTTATACTGAGCAGCTTAATCAATTAGATTAAAAATCATCTCTTAATTGTACTTAAATTGAACATCGAACGTAATTACCCATTTACATGCAACTTAAGTAAGAAATGATTAAGAAGAATAATGCATCAGTAAAGATGCGAGCGTAGTTATCCGGGCCGAATATAGAAATAGGTCAGTAAAACGAGTTATCTTGCAAGTGCAAAAGGCCGTATATACCCTAGTTGGTAAGTTTGCACTTGTCCTTTACCGAGTTGTCGGCAAGACGGTGCGCGCATGTGCGGATAGTAGAGCTCGCAGAGCGCAGGGGTAGTGCGTTGCGCGGCCTCCCCGCGCGCCCCCGCCCGCCCCGCGCCGCAATACAGTCAGTCCGCTGCCCGACGGCTCGTCGCAGCAATAACCAATGTTCAGTACGTAGACCGCCAACCGCAGCTTCGGTGAGTGCACCCACAGTGACCCGCCGATTGAACCCTTACGTGTCAACCACTAATAACTCGATACCTACTTTTCCTACTTCATTGTCTTAATTGTGGATTTTGAGAGTGCTTAGATGTAAACGATGTGACGTCACTCGAATTCGTGTACCCTTAGCGGACTAGCGTTAGATGTTAGCGGTAGGGCATGCATGCTTCTCTATGTTTACCTTACTGTCCTTGAGTGTTACGAAACCGTGCCCGCTCCGTTTTTTCCGAGGGTCGGTTCGAGGCTGCCGTGGGAGTCCTATGACGTTTCATTACAGATAAGACGTTTGTAGGGTGTTGAGATGCCGTTGCTAAGCGTAGGAGCAGAATGAGACGGCACGAGATGCAGTACAAGGGGGCGGACGGCGGCGGCGGCAAGGAAGGCTCGCAGATGTCTCGCAGCGAGTCCAGCTGCACGCCGCACACGCCGCTCGGCCCGCCCGACAGCGCCTCCGTCGACTCCAGCCACATGCCCACCATCTATCGGTAACTCCACATGACACCAGCCTACGACGCCGCCCCTGAGGGAGAAGACATATCGTTCTATAAACAATATAAGAAAACTCAGTGCACACTCACTACATACCGGCATTTGCTCACTACAAAGGGTATTTGTCAGAGCGTAAACGGACATCTCATTCATCTGGTCACTTTTTTTTGGAAGTGGCTGCATCTTTTGGTACCATTTTCGGTCGTCAGATACAGAACCCGTTTCTCTATAAGACAACCAAAACCAACCTCAAATCATTCAGCCACTTTCAAAAAAATGTAACCAATGAATGAGATGTCCGTTTACGCTCTGAGAAATGCCCCAAAAATAAATAAAACTTTGTTTACATATCTTACTTAACTTAACGACTTTTCTCTATTTCATGCCTCAAACAATCGATTCACTTACTAGCCTCGACTTGGCTGCAACGTTTACCGTGTAACGAATGCACTGTTGACCTGCCTGCATGCCTAATGAGCGCACGGTGCGGTCAACGTAGTTAGAGAACGGCAAACGAGGATTACATCGTTTGCATCCCCTCGTTAACATTAAACTGTCAGGTTTCGAAATAAGTCACGAGAACTCATGCAGTAATAACACAGAATAGTGGATTACACTTAAAATTATGAAGCGTTATTTATTAACTTTTAAATTGATATTTTATTATTTATACGCATAATATTAATATTGTGATAAAAAAAATCTTTACTAATTCTGAAAATCAAAACATAACACAATTTTCACAAATTGGCAAATTCACAAAGTTAAATTAGAAGTTACGCAGGCCAAATAATATATGTTTAATTTATAGACCTAATAGTACGGTCAAACTTTACATTGAACTCGCAAAGCATGCTGTACCTATAGCTGGATTTTTGGTATGTTGTTTAGACACCATTGGGCACTACAAAACCACATTTTGCAAGCAAAAAAAAGTTGTACTAGCTACGTAGTACGTGAAAAGCTGCGAATTTACGGTCGTTTTTTAGTTTCTGATTTGACTGTAATATAAATAAAATACTTACATATTTTTCACTACCTGTATAATAGATAAAATACACAGGTATACAAGTCTAATACAATACAAGATATTTTATTTTCAAAAATACAGTTTATGTACATAGATTAAATCTAACTAATCTACTTATAATCCTCGGTACAATGCCACAAGGGCCAATCTTAGATATAGGTTAGGTTAAGTAGATTAGTTAGATATAAAAGGTATAGGAAATAAACATTTATTAGGTATTATCTGAAAAGTAAACTACAATAATTGTAATATATTCTGTTTGTAAGTAGGACGATAACAAACTCCAAAAATAAGTACCTACTACTCGTTTCAATCGGACGGCAAAAATAAAATTGTAGTAAGTTATACCTACAGTTTATTTATAAAATTAACAGTAAAGTGTTTTGGTAACGTGAGCATTCATCCAACATACTTATGCATTTTTAAGTTAACTTACTGTAAAATCGTAATTTTGCTACAACGCGCTACGCCGTAGGTAATCCGTAGCAACTAAATCTCATAGCTAGAGCAAAAAAGTTTCGCTAGGGGCCTGTTTCACAATACTTTAATAAAATGTATCTTTAATATATGAATGTTAGATATCCTTTCTTTTCTATGCTTTGTGAAAAGGATAGTGATAATTTTATCTGACGGCTACATTCAGGTATCCGGGAATTGAGAAACAGGCCGTAAGTGCACAAATACAAAGCCCGCCTACTGTAGGCTTATGATGGTACCGCGTCTAATTGTTTGTCAGCGTTGCCGTTACGTTCTAACGTGTATGCCAGTGCGAAAGTGACGTGTAACACGATAAATGGATAAAACGGGACCATCATAAGCCACCTGGTGTAGAAAACAAAGAACGTTTAGGTATTTCGTACTAACAGAATTCCTCGAAAGAGTTTATTTAAATACAATTTTACTTATAACGTTGCAGTCGGAGGTTAGTAGCACACATAGGTATACTAAGGGATTGAACTATGCTTCCCCTAAGAGTATATGATTTGCGTTATGTCTTCTCCTTAGTGGCCAGTAAAGCTGACAGCGCACTCCGCCACATCGCGCACCGCGATCGTCGCATGCCAGTAGGTACCTTCCAAAACGCAGTATCTACAATACAATCGCAAAATTACAATGTAAATATTTAAAGTACCTAATTAATTATATATGATAATATGACACCCTTAAGGGTACTTTGCGATTACAGATTCAAAGATACTGTTGTTTTTAAAAATGATGACCGCTTGGCTTGACTCATGCTGTTCATTGGAGACATTGTCAACGGCAACATATAGGTAAGGTGATCCTGTACCTCTTAGCTCTTCATTTCTTACTTCCTCCTCGCTATATGTGTCTGCAAGCTTTTTGTGTACTTGCGGCTGTCGTCTACTTAACTAATTTAAATCGCTTCCTAGCTTTTGAAGCGCGGATAAAGCCTATTACATCCGCAACCAATCGCTGTAGGATTCTCAATATAATTATTAATTCATCATCATATAAAAATTAAGTTGAATAAATAAAATAGTCGATGTGTGAAATACATTAATTAGATTTAAAGTCAATCTAAATCGCTCTCTAAACGCTTTTGTACTTGTATCCCCGGAGAAATAATTACTCAAAGAAATGATTCAGTGCACCAGTCACTATTTAAAACAGGTTGCCAAAATTGCGACTGTAATATTTTTCAAATTTATATATTTGGTATTATTATGTCTTTGATTTGAATTCGCCAACTAACGTTTGTAGAGAACTGCGGCTTTTAAAAAAACGTAGGCGCGAAGTATTGCCGACAAGGCTATTCGTTATTTTCACCGTATAGAAAGATAATACAATATGTTTAGTGGCACCTATTGAATTATATTAGCCAAATATTATTTTCTAAGGTTCGTAACTCCATACTTTCTACGGTTACGTAGTTACAATGGTGCTTAGAGAGCATTAATACAAGTAGACATAGAAATTAGTAATATATTGAAGGCAGATTAGGTTAGTTTAGGTATGTAGTCCTGCCTATAGCACTAGAAGCAGTATTAGTAGATACATACCATCATATCGTAGTACTTCTTTCATGTTACATTGCAAATAGCGACTGTACTCTAGGTACATTAGGTACCATTTAATAACTCGACCTTAGATTAAGAATCGACTAAGCAGTTCAAAAGAGACGGTATGATTAGTTCTTATATTTATTAATAAGAAACGTACTGATGTTTTATTGTTTTTATTTGTTTAGATGTCGTGCACCAATAGCGTCCCTGGATTGCATGGATGATTTCAGTGCAAATTCGCAACAGATGCTTGATCAAGGCAAGTACATGTTAGGGTAAATAGTATATTATGAGTTATAGATTGTTTTATGCAGATTTTCTATAATGAACCACCAAAATATGTAATCAATTGAAATTATCAACAGCTGGAGAAATCAGTGTGTCCCGGCACATGTCAACGTATATGGGAAACCACGCCAACATGCCTTCGGTGGTAACTCCTGGATTACGGTACAAAAACCTGGGCAAATCCGGTCTGCGCGTGCCCAATATTGGGGTGGGAATCTGGACTATGCTCAACGAGGACTATGCTGAAGATATTATATTAACTGCCTTAGAAAATGGTATCAACTTGTTTGATCTGTCAGAAGCTCATTGCGGTTAGTACCGTCGTCAATACTATAACTGAGAATTTTGAAGCATATTTATGTATGATTCATAAAACTTGTAAAGCGATAGTCAACAAAACAGACTGCACTACGTGGTCGTTAAATATAATAAAATCGAAAATAGGTGTATATGTACGTATAGGTACTTTTTATTTATAGTTTGCCTATATCATTCGTCTGTAGAATCCAAAAAAAAGTAAATAAACCTAAAAACTTGCATAATTCCATACTCACGCCCTTTTAGAACACAATCTTGGTTTTATTACGAATTTAAAACCTCACCTTAAGTTCACGTACATTTTTTTTGGATTCTAAGTTAGGTAGTTCTAGTTAAAATTATTGACAACTATTTATCAGTATTAATATTAAAATATATCCGCGAACGTGTTTCAGGGTGTTTTTGGATTCTACTGACGATTGGTACCTATACGTATGTTGTTTCGAGTACAATACAATACAAATACAAATATTCTTTATTGCACACCTCAATAAATGAAAACAATTGCAGAAAAAGTAGCGACTTAACTAGAGGTAGACAACAGGCGGTCTTATCGCTAAGAAGCGATCTCTTCCAGACAACCTTTAGGTAGCGGAGTACCTATGTTTTATATTTGCAATTCTCTAATACTCGTATCTATCCCATGCTATCGGTACTGCAATGACTGCCGGTGCCGGTGCTTTCAATTGAGTAGATACATTATGTATATCATGATTTATATGATTATTTATACTGTACCATAATTTCACATTAAATTTATTAACAGCAAAAGGAGAAGCTGAATTGGGGAGGATTCTAAAGAAAATTAACGTCAGAAGAACCAGTATTATAATTACAACAAAAATATACTGGAGTACCAAGTAAGTGTTGCATGTCTCATATATGTTAGGCTATTTTCGAGTGATGATGTTTTGGATGTAAGTAGAACGTTGAATGTTGTAGATTAATCGTTTTTGACAGTAAGGCAAATAATTCATTATTATTGTAGAATACAATAAATAAAAATACAAGTCGATGTATTTGACCTGAGTGTTACAAACTAGTAGTAACTAGGTATCTATCCTAATGCGATGTTTGTTGTTCTGTAATAATTATGGTTCCATTGATTCTAAACGTCTTGCCATAATAGTCGTGTCTTACCTAAATGTTGTATTGTGCTATTAATTTATAAATATTTATTATGTTATGATATAAATTACGTATTATATTTTACACTGATTTCTTAATAATGACACAATATTCAGAATAGTAAATTGAAAATAAAGCAGTGTTGACCCAGGGACAACTATCGGCAGCTGAACCAATGACAATAGTTAGGTACCTAGGTAAACACTGTAGGTACCTACAAAATATGTAAAAATGTTTACTTACTATTTTAATTCAGATACATTTTTAAGCAAAAGACATAGATAAACAAAATATATACCAGTTAATAATGCTTGTCTTTCAAATAATACAATGCCAGTATCAAGTCCCTGCGTTGACTTCTAACTGCTCAAGAACACCTCCCCAATGAATGCCTCCACCCTGCACGCGTCCGTTTCCATAAACCAACTTACCTAGTATGTAATGTACCTACTATGTACAAATATTATACACTTACGTTCACCCTGAAATCTGCAATACTTCATTGGTTTTTAAGTGTTCTTCTATAATAAGAGGAATCTGACGTACTCTTTTTTTTCATCCAGTAAAAAACCTGGACTACTAGCCATTCTCTAAACGAAACTCCTTTAATTTGATAAATAATTATTCATTTTATTTTCTCCCGTTTACTCTTTGGGAAGGCTTGGGTGTGTAGCTATTTTAGTCTTACTCGTAGGTAATATTGGTTCAAGTGTACACCGTGTTTTTGAATTCTTGTAACTGGTAAATATACTCGTAAGGCCCATTCGTTAGTTATCTATGCTAGTAAACATATTTCTTATCTAAAAGTGCACGATTTTGACATAAAACGCTATTTCCTTGATGAAAAATAAGGCATTTTCATAGGAAAACAGGCCCAGTGCGAGTCGACTCACGTGGTAAGGGTTCCGTACGTTCTCGAATATTGAGATTTTCTATGATAAGTTTTTAAAATACTTATAGACTTTTACTAGGTTTTGCTTCTTATACGTAAGGAAATTTTATTGCAAAATGTTAAGCCCAGTAGTTTTGGAGAACATAGGGAAGGTGGGGGATGGTCATTTCGTCGTATGTATACACTAAGCCCTTTCATTTGATACAGTAAGCAATACTTTTTTTAATTTTCTAATTGATCCCCCAATACTCGGCATCATATTTAAAATTTATTTATTTACGTTTCGCGTCTATGTTGGACCCATATGGCATATATAAATGCGTGCCAAATAACAACTCAGTCGGTGCAGTCGTTTCGGAGAAAATCGGCTGTAACTGAGATACAGCCAGACAGTCAGATACGTGAGTGATCCTATAAAGGTTCCGTTTTTTTCCTTTGAAGGTACGGAACCCTAAAAATAATATTTGATCAAAATACCAAGTCAGGTACCTATCCTGGGTCCCGTTTTATAAAGTTACAAGATACAGGTTACAAGTGTACAGGTTACAGGAACCTGTAATGCACTATGAACTATTACAGGGTCCCGTTTTATAAAGTTACAAGTTACAATTTTACAAGCGTTTACTGGCAACACTTGCCCCGTTTTTTACAATTTGCGTTTTATAAAAGTACTATGTTACAATTTTACAAGTTACAGGTACAAGTGCCTGTAGCTCAGCCATAGACAAAAATACAGGAGTTTAATAGTTTTAAACTCGTAATCGAACAAGTGTTTTATAAAAATATTGTAAATAACAAGTGTAGGTGTGGTAGACTTGTAACAAAAACTGACGTACGTCTTGAGGCCTGTAACCGCAACTACAAGTGCAATTTTCCCAGTTATTTCGTGTGCTACAGACGTTTGCTCGTAATACTGTTGAAATTATTCGCTTTCTGAGAGATTCTTCATAGTTTTGGCCAACTACCACGAACTCCGAAAACCACAAACGACGATTTGTCTTTGTCACTTCTAACAAGGCGATATTAGAGTGAAAGAGAAAAATAATCGAAATTTGCTAATTTTCGAGTTTGCGGTAGGGCCGCTGACAATGACTACACTTTTTTACTTATGTCTGGAGCATAAGGTCTAAAGTTGTATGTATTATTATATTTATTCCCTTGACTGTACCCTGATAGCGTTGACCGAGACTGTTTCAGCTCCTAATAAATTTGGACTTTCGGAGTCGGACACCGTACGACTTCAAAGAGCGAATGAACTCCACACAAATTTAGAACATCTCTCTCATCGTTTTGTTCTGCGGCCCCACTGCGATTTTCGCAAATTTCGAGGATTTGTCTCTCTCACTTTAATGAAGCCTTCGTTGGAGTTACGGCGAAAAATCTTCGAAATTTACGAATTTTGAATAACGCGGTAGTAGGGCTGATTTTCCATCAAAATAAACATACATAATCTGTGGATAAGATTATTTATGTCAGTTTTTTATTTTTAAATAGTGATGTCCGTCACGCCTGTAGATGTTACTTGTAATCGAGATTTACCATGGTTCATTACAATTGTAAATTTTTGTGTGTATTTATAAAACACCTGTTTTATAAATACAATTAAAACACCTGTTTTATAAATACACACAAAAATTTACAATTGTAATGAACCATGGTAAATCTCGATTACTAGTAACATCTACAGGCGTGACGGACATCACTATTTAAAAATAAAAAACTGACATAAATAATCTTATCCACAGATTATGTATGTTTATTTTGATTGAAAATCAGCCCTACTACCGCGAAATTCAAAATTCGTAAATTTCGAAGATTTTTCGCCGTAACTCCAACGAAGGCTTCATTAAAGTGAGAGAGACAAATTCTCGAAATTTGCGAAAATCGCAGTGGGGCCGCAGAACAAAACGATGAGAGAGATGTTCTAAATTTGTGTGGAGTTCATTCGCTCTTTGAAGTCGTACGGTGTCCGACTCCGAAAGTCCAAATTTATTAGGAGCTGAAACAGTCTCGGTCAACGCTATCGGGGTACAGTCAAGGGAATAAATATAATAATACATACAACTTTAGACCTTATGCTCCAGACATAAGTAAAAAAGTGTAGTCATTGTCAGCGGCCCTACCGCAAACTCGAAAATTAGCAAATTTCGATTATTTTTCTCTTTCACTCTAATATCGCCTTGTTAGAAGTGACAAAGACAAATCGTCGTTTGCGGTTTTCGGAGTTCGTGGTAGTTGGCCAAAACTATGAAGAATCTCTCAGAAAGCGAATAATTTCAACAGTATTACGAGCAAACGTCTGTAGCACACGAAATAACTGGGAAAATTGCACTTGTAGTTGCGGTTACAGGCCTCAAGACGTACGTCAGTTTTTGTTACAAGTCTACCACACCTACACTTGTTATTTACAATATTTTTATAAAACACTTGTTCGATTACGAGTTTAAAACTATTAAACTCCTGTATTTTTGTCTATGGCTGAGCTACAGGCACTTGTACCTGTAACTAGTAAAATTGTAACATAGTACTTTTATAAAACGCAAATTGTAAAAAACGGGGCAAGTGTTGCCAGTAAACGCTTGTAAAATTGTAACTTGTAACTTTATAAAACGGGACCCTGGGTCCCGTTTTATAAAGTTACAAGATACAGGTTACAAGTGTACAGGTTACAGGAACCTGTAATGCACTATGAAATATTACAGGTGTTTTATAAATACACACAAAAATTTACAA
>JALPQI010008586.1:0-47052 GCA_025490895.1 Thaumatotibia leucotreta
ATTTGGCTTCTTTGCCAGTTCGCGATGGTGGATTAGGTATACGGCGCGCACGGGATGTGAGCCTGCCGGCTTTCTTGGCTTCGGCGAGTGGGGTTACGGGCCTTGTCACTCAAATTCTTTCATTTAATGGTGATAAGGTGACCATTCCCTACTCTTTCGAGGCTCGGGAGGCTTGGACGGCTCTCAACCCGGGGGTGCCTGAACCTGAAAAGCTGGATTCTCAACGTTTGTGGGATAGCGTTGGGGTGACACGCATATTCGGCGGTCTTTTGGAAGCAGCTGTTGGGGTGGATCTGGCGAGGCTCAGAGCAGTGTCGGGACCGGAGGCAGGTGCGTGGCTTCAGGCCCTACCGTCTCCTCATGTGGGAACCCTCCTTGACGACAACTCTTTGCGAATAGCAGTGGCTCTCCGCCTCGGCTGCGATGTATGTGAACCTCACGCATGCATCTGCGGCACCATGGTGGAGAGCAACGGTCACCATGCGTTGAGTTGCTGTCGGAGTTTAGGGAGGTTTCCACGCCACCACGCGCTTAATGATATAGTTCGGAGAGCACTGGTTTCGGCAAACGTACCCTGTGTGCTGGAGCCACCCGGTCTCTGCCGTACAGATGGAAAGAGACCAGACGGTCTTACCCTGGTGCCCTGGCACAGAGGCAAGTGCCTGTTGTGGGATGCAACGTGCGTTAGCACGTTTGCTCCCTCACATTTGGGGCGCACTATGCGGGTGGCAGGGGCAGCTGCTGAGTTGGCAGCAGTGCGTAAGACAGACAAATACTCGGTGCTTACCAATTATTTGTTTGTCCCATTAGCGGTTGAGACTACCGGTTGTTGGTGTTTGGAGGCACTGTCCTTCTTTAAAGAGGTGGGACGCCGCCTGCGGGAGAGGGGTTTGGACCCCCGCTCTGGGTCGTTCCTGGTGCAGAGGTTGGCTATCGCAATTCAGCGTGGCAATGCTTCCAGTGTGATGGGCACCTTTGCACCCGGAACTACACGGGGTGGGCTCTTCGATTAAAAAGTGTGCGTCGAGTATTTGTTAGTTTATAAGTTAATTTTTTTTTTTTTTGTTGTATAATTATTGTTTGATGAATTCATATGTAAGTTATTTAATAAAGAATTACCTCTTAAATTAAAAATAAAACATGTACCAAAATTTCCAAACATTCTTTCGATACGTCTATTCCGTTTCGTTCCGGCATCCAAAATGTATGCAAAAATGGTAACAGAATGGAAAAAATGTTTTGGGATTCTTTTTTTTAGGGTTCCATAGTGAACAAGTAACCCTTATAGTTGCGCTATGTCCGTCTGTCTGTCCACAGTTTAGCTCAGTGACCGTTAGTACTAGTGCAATTTAGTATACACAAACGACGACCCCATAGTAAAAGTTGTTAATAATCATGAATAAATTCATGTTTTATTATCTCGTAAAACCTTAATGTAAATGACCGTTTGTTTCTTACAATAAATAAATAAATAAAATATATATTGATAACAACCTGATGTATTATTATATCAGAATATGGTGGTTAAAAGGTAAAACGCGTGGATGTATTGATATTTCCTCAGTATTTATATTTACAATTATCAACGATAACGATTATTGTTTAGCCTATGCGCTGTTTGTTACGTAACTGATTGTATTGTTCAAGACTATCAACACAACAGTATCAACACGTTTGTGTTCGTAATTGGTATCATCAATAGGTACCTACAGTCAAGGTATATAGATACGTGGGAAGTGCAAAAAAAAAAGTAAACAAGACTTTTTCGCTATGTAATCCTATAATTCGTAATTTCATGTCAACATAGTAAAAATTGTGTCCCAAAAAAAAAGTCCACTACGTCACGATTTTTGTATGAACTTACTATGGCCGTGGGCGTAACGGAAACTAAAGTTTGGGTCCATATTGGCACTTACACAATTTTTTCTTCGAATATTTTTACTAATACCGTTTTTTACTCATAATCATCATTACTCCGAAAAATTTTTCTCATACTTTTTTTCTTACTAAAAATTATACTTCTACCTACAATGTTCATAACGATTTTTATTTCGAAATTTTATCCTCCTAAAGTCGTCAAGTAGATTAATCTATACTCATAAAGTTATTTGAAATAAATTGTTTATTTATAAACATTTTCCCAGAGTGAACCTACTCTGTTGTGGTATAATTCTTTTATGAATAACATAAACTATGTAGTCATAATGGGCTTTGTGCAGAAACTGTTGTGACATACTCAACTTTAGCATATTTCTTTGTGGCAGATTTCGAGTTGTTCGAATATTATTCGAGCATAATTTCGATGCTCCTATTTATGATGAGGCATAATCTGGATGTGCATAAAAAGTATCGGCATAGTTTGTTTTAGCATAACAGAGAAGGAATAATTACAACCTCTCAATATAATCGAGGTAGTAGTAATATTCTATACGTTACTTACTGTGTTACTGAGCTGAGTACTTTCTAGGTTGCTAAAAAAAAAATAACCTCGAAGACTAAGGCGGGAGCTTTGCTCCCGCCTTAGTCTTCTAACCTAACCTATCCGAGTCGGATCTGCCCCGGAAGGTTTTGTTCGCTCGCTTCGCTCGCTCACTGCAGAAATTTTCACCCTCACAGCAAATTCTGCCTGACGAAAAAGGCAAGTTTCGAACATGTGGCTACATGCCCCAAAAAAAAATGCAAATCTAATTCCTGTCTTATAACACTCGGCGTAATTAATGATATGCCAAGATAGTTTCGGACAAAATAATATTCGAAATATTGTTATTTAAGCCAAGTGATGTTTCTGTCTCATTAAGTTGATGCCAAAATAGATTATACCAAGTCTGTTATGTCCTAAGCGTTTTGGACAAAAAAAGTTTAGAGGGAACCCGTTTAGTACAGTACCTACTCTGCCACAACCTGATTTGTGCAGGTAGCTAGTTTACAGAAATAGTACGATTTATATTTAATTAAACAAAAATAATTCATACATAAAACCAGTACAGATAAAAATAAATACCTATAACATTAGAATATATAGCATAAAATAAGTATAGTGAAAAATTATATAAACATAAAAGTTAGTACTAAAAATATGTATGAAAAACAATATTATGAACATAAATAATTCTATGTGATGATGATTATGAACAAAGATTATTCTAAATACCGATCATTATGAAGTTAAATTGTATAAGAAAAATTTTCGGAGTTCCAATAATCTAAGTTGCAATTTTATAAATACTTTGGCGCACCCCTAAAGTTTTGTATGGAAATTTTGGGACACAATTTTTTATTACTGGGATCGAATCGACTCCTGATTCTGATTCGAATGAGCCAAAGCATGTCCAGATCTGGAAGAATCGGGTTTTCGAGATTTAATTTGGAGAACGCTCATGAATCAACTTCCTCGCAAAACAAGGTTGTCAAAATATTTTTTTAGTAATACCAATAGTGCACTTTATCTTTACAATTCCAATTAGTATGCGTTAAGTTAATTCATTATTAACGATTTTCACTTTCAAAAGTATACCGGACCCTTAAGGTTTTACGTTAGTGATGAAACCAAGATTGTGTTTTAAAACTGCGTGATTCTGATTATGAAATAATGCAAGTTCAAAGTTTTTTTTTTTCTACCGACGAACGGTTGGTATACTTAGATAGACAATTCGACAACAACATAACCTCAATATCACGTTTATGACTTTTATGAGGTTACTGGAAAACTGAGTGCCTACTGCGTTTTAAGTAGCAATGAGTGTAGAGATGTAAACACTATTATTGTTTTCGCTTTAGGCATAATAAAGTAACAGTAGTTGTAAACAGGAAACTTAGTTGTTACCTGGAATTGTATTATAATTTGTGACCGGATAAATGATCTTAGGGCGACTTACACAGCACAATGTAGAGTTGGGCAGCTAATACGAGGTCTAAACGGTCTAGTAGGCGTCAAACAATACGAACTAGCTAACCTCCGGTTTCCCTTTTTATCTCATGTTTTTGTTTAACATAAGATAGAAAGGGTATACATATATAGCTCGCCGACTAATTTGGAAATATACCTATGCAGTATATAAAAAAAAACTATATTTTATTCTAACACATCTTGCACCAAATTGCAAATTTCTAGTGCTAACCGCTACTGAGCTATACTGCGGACAGACAGACGGACATGTTGAAACAATAAGGCTCCCTAAGTTTACTATGGGACCCTAAAACCCCAAACATTTGACGTTCTTTTTTACCCCGCACCTTCCTTTGTGTACAAGAATGCATGTTAATACTTCAATTCAATAATCTGTTTCCTCCCACGAAAAGTGTCTGGGTTTTCCCAGGACACATTTTGAAACCCGTCCTGGCCTACTACCGCGAAAATCTAAATTCGTAATTTTTTAGGATTTTTCTCTGTCACTCCAATAAAAGCGTCATTGGAATGAGAGAGACAAAAACTCAAAATTGCGGATTTAGAAGTTCGCGGTAGGGCCGCTGGACGTCCTCCAAATTAGACACATGGCAGCCCTATCCATGACTAGCAAAACATAATGTTTTGCAAAACTATGATCTGGATGCATAGCCAAGTTGCCAATCGCTAAGGCTGCGGCTACATTGAGGCGGAGAGGAGCGGAGATGTGCAAAATTGACCAATTACATTCTTCAAATTCTAAATTCGAAATACTGTGATGCGGTCTCATTGGCTAATTTTGCACATCTCCGCTCCTCTCCGCCTCAATGGAGTCGCAGCCTATCAGCTAGTAGCGTATCGTAGTTTTCCCTCTCTGTCACTCTTTCGTATTAGTGCGACAAAGACAGTTAGCTGCTTTTCGTTTACGATTGACGATTAAGAGTTAGCGATTGGCAACTTATCTAAGCACCCCGAACATCTAGATATTCACATTTATTCGCACGAAACGCTTTGTTTCTTCTTATGCGTACTGCCAAGGAGTGGAATCCCCTCCCGGCGTCTATATTTCAGAGATCGTATATCTCTGAAATATAGGCTGAAGCCTTCAAGGGTGAATAGGCACCTGGGCGAATTCAGTCCATCGTAAGCCGCGCCTTCGGCTAGTCTTTGGCCATGAGTAATCCCATTAAAAAAAATTGCGATTAGGTTTATACTCTATGAAGAAAAATTGCTTCAGGATTGGAGCCCACGCGCAATCGTCAGGAAATACCAATTGGCCCATTGACCCGATGGGTACAATGGGTGTTGATAAAACAATTCGTAAAACATTACTTCATGGCGCTTTGTGACTTGTCATAGTCATTGCCAGAAGGTAAATGTCATGTTAACTATATCAATATAATGTAAATACTTAGGTGACCCTTACCTAACTTATTCTAAGAACGCTAAGTCAAATTACTATGGAGTTTTCACATTACGTCATTTCATTAGTCAGCCTCCGTATAGCCTAGTTGGTAGTGACCCTGACTACGAAGCTGGAATCCCGGCGAGGGCATTATTTGTGTATTTTTTTTCAACAAATATTTGTTCCTTGGTCATGGCTGTCTATGTATTTAAGTATCTATATGTATCTACGAGCCCCGATGCATATGTTCTCGTCCAGTTAGACAGTTTTTCGAGATTATCCCGTTCATGGGGGGGAAAAGGTTTAGAGACAAAACTTTCACTATTCAATAGTAGTACTAAAGTAGTTTCTTTGAGTATAAAATATTTGGATTTAATAAATCAGAATAAATAAAAAAAAACTATTTTACGAGAGGTATTTTTTAAATTTTTTTCCACAATTTTTAATTTTGTATAATCAATAAATGTAAAGAACGCCATTAATATTGAAGACGACATGGTGCACCTGATGCACTGCGAATTTTGCGTCAAGCTTATAAGCGCGGAATTACGGTGGTGAACGAAAATATAATTTAGACACTGGTTTGTTAAAATCGATTTATTAAACAACAAAAGCGTACTTCAGATTGTTGTGTCTCTTGAAATGTAGTACATTAACCATGACTAACGTTCATACAATTTATCATGAGCATAATGTGATCATTTTTAAAATATTCAAAAATTTGTAAAAATTGTTTCGAACTGGACGAACTCCACTGCATCGGGGCTCGTATCTATTATATATATCGTCGCCTGGTAACCCACATCACAAGCCTTAATTGAGCCTACCGTGGGACTAGGTCGGTTTGTGTAAGATGTCCCAAGATATTTATTTATTTATTGATTACTATCCGAGAGTAACCATTATTCTTCGGATAAAAGTTTTGTGAAATTATCCTAGTAATCTGATATGATTAAAACGCAGTATTTTTTAAATTAGATCACCACCTCCAATTGAAATATCTTATCACAAACACTATCACACTTATCATTTACGCGCGATAGCTCTCCAATTAGCCAGTCTACAGTTTATTATTGTTTTTTGCCTCAACCTCTCGACCACTATTTCCCCATGACTCACATACCATAATACCATAATACCATAAATAATAATTCCCAATAGTTCTTCCTTGTCCGCGATCCGTGGATGTAGTCTATATTGTTATGTTATGTTTAATTTGTTTAGTTATTGAATATGAGTGCTGTGGAGACTGTGCAGTGTTGCCCGAAATTGTTTATCAAGAGCTGGGTGGCCGGTAAATTGAAGAAGAAAATGTATGATATTGACAGGTATACATACAAACGCTTTTGTTTAATGTATTAAAGTTATGTGGAAAATTCCATCCACAATATCCTTGTGCGTTAGGCTTGATTAAAGAACGAGCTTTATTTATTTTTACTTGTTTCGAACATAATTATGGTGAAATTCTTGTCTAACCATTGGCCTCAGCGTGAGTTCACAAATGTCGTTTACTCAATACATGCAATATAAGAAAGATGAATATGTTACACTTGCTATACAAACTATACAGGGTGACGGATGACATTTGGGTTGTGGAGCAGGAGTCAACAGGGTACTAGGGACGTTCACCCTGAGCAACTTTCACGATGGAAACTACCAAGAAATCGCGAAAAAAAATAGAAAGCCGCTAAATATTGTTTTTCCCTTTCAGTCATAGCAATATGTCTATAGGACTCAAGGGAACAAACAATACAGCCCTTTAGTACCGTTTGGTAGCCAGATTTGGTAGCTGGCTGCCAAATGGGAAACATGGTCTCCCGCCTGGTAGCCAGCTATAAAACGGGAATAACTTTCCCATCTCGTAGCCGGATTTGGTACAAACCTGCGGCCCTTCCGCGAAAAACGAAATTCGTAAATTTCGAGGATTTGTCTCTGTCACTCTAATGACGCCTTCTTTTGAGTAACGGAGAAAAATCCTCGAAATTTACTAATTATGTTTTTCGCGGTAGTAGGCCTGGTTACAAATCGGTAATGAATTAATGATAAGTCCCCATTTAAAGCCAGTTACCTATTGGGACTTCATTCCCATTTCGAAGCTGATTACAAAACTTTGGCTACCAAACGGTACTAAAGGTACTTAGCAGCTTGCTGAGTTAAGGGATATTTATGAATAAGGGCGTTAGACTTTTAAACGACATTCATCTGGATCCTAATATTCGTAATAGTCACTCGTTATGAGTTATAAGATAAGTAAATACTGGGCGAAATCAAATTGGTGATACAAAATAATATTTTCTGAATCTACTCATGACTACAGCCAATTTTTACTAGGGGACCATCTTCGAAAACATAATTTCAAAATATTCATCTCCATACAAATTATGAAACCAACTTTTGCTATAATTCATTAATATGTATTCATTTCTCAATACTGATTCCTTACAAAATTGTATCTATGCATATTAATAAACTCGATACCAGACTTTACACATTTTTTCTGCCGAATTCGATATAAGTCCGATAGTAAGAGTTGATCGTAATCACGAATAGATCCAGAAAATATTATTCTGTATATACTATAGTTACTGTTTAAAAAACGTATTTTACAGGAAAACTGAAACAAAATGTATATTAAACTCCGTCTAGTACATTCGCTTTAGCTTGCTATGGACGTCATCCTTTGTTTTTCTCATTGTTTTAGTTAGCATATATTTACGTAACTTTTATAACCATTACACAACTAGAGTTCAGCCAGAACGGTAACTATAGTCTATCAGTTAAAATTCTTGAAAAAATAATCACCAAATTAAAACGTGTAAAAGCCCACAACTAACGATTTTTCCAAGATCGCATCATCATCATCACTTGGTGCCAACGGAACCATCTCGGGATAGTCGGGATTAGGTATACCCGTTCGATTAAAAATAAAATTGATCATGACATCGGTTCACGATTCTCGGAAATATCGGGTAACCTACATACCAAAAAATCAGACTTAGTGAGAACCTCCTCCATTTTGAACTCGGTTAAAAATGAAATAGAAACCTGATTACAGTGATTACCTATCCGAACTAATTAGGACCTAGGCGAGGCTAACTAGTTCGAATTTATAATCGAAATGTGAGAGAAATTGTTGCGTTTTGGGCGAGATAAAAAACTATTTAATACAAAAACAGTACTTATTCTTTTTTAAATTGGTCACACGTATGAATATTGAAACAACCTGATTCTAAGGTTTTTTTGTTATTTTTTTGCAAACCTCACCTTAAGGCTGCGTTTTCACCAGAGATGTGCGAGGATGTGTTTCCATACATTTGTATGGACACCTATTAATGACTCGAGCGAGGTGTCATTTCATTTGTATGGAAACTCGTCCTCGCACATCTCTGGTGGAAACGCAGCCTTACGATTGTACATATTGGCCAATTTAAATTGCCTAAATGTACGATTTAAAGACGATTCCAACTAAGAGGTTCAGTAGGTAGTGTCGATTTAATAACTTCAAATAATGGTGTACTTTACTGAATCAATTTAGCTCTGGCCGCATCTATGCTATGCAAAATTTTTTTGAATGTACAGAACTTCCAGTAGAATCTCTCAATTTCTGAGAAGTTGCTCAAACCAGGGTCAAATGTATCTAAGACGATTTATTATTATTTAAAATTCTAAACCAAATTGAACACTTTATTTTTTATTTATTTTATAAGGCAGAGGGAATATATTTCCTACTATTTCTCAACATTAAATTCGGCCAGTTAAAGGGTTAAAACTATAATGTAAATACTTTACATTTGGTAAAATTACAATTAACAATAATATAGGTAACCGAATTATTTTTGTTGACACAGCTGCCTATGATGTAGGTATAATATATCTATGCAGAGTTGCAAAGATACTTCGTAAACCTAGCGTCACTATTTGTTTTTCAAATATGAACTTTGTGCAATGTGAATCACGGTTGATAATCATGAAGCCGTATTAGTTAGGTCAACTTACGAATAGAGTTGACTAACGGTCGTTGCCATTTTGTTCAGAGGTCAAGGCTATTCAAAATTAAGATATTTATAGACAACATAAATCTTGAGAGCTTAGCGAATATTTTTTCCAGATAATAATTTTATCAGTGTACATCATCTTGTAAGAGCGAGCGTCTTAGAACTCTCTCATTAATTTCCACGTGATAGCGTTGCGTCATACACATATCGAATTCGCTGGCGCTTTGATACGATATTTTCACCCGACCCACCAGGAGCAGTCGTGGCCGAGCGGTTAAGGCGTCTGACTAGAAATCAGATTCCCTCTGGGAGCGTAGGTTCGAATCCTACCGACTGCGAACATTTTTGCTTTTTTTTATGTTTTTCTATAGATTATTTTTATTTTTGCAGTTTACGAAGAGGCGCTGGCGTCAACGTTCAAGACGATAACGGGTACACACCACTCCATCATGCTTGTATGAATGGTCACAGGTAAGAATACGTTATTATTATTGTTTTCTGAAAATAATATAGGTAAATAAATTAAGTCTATTATTACTGCGATCGTCAATCCGCTTGCCCAGCATTATGGGCATTTACCTCCTATGCGTCTATACTCATAGCTAATAGGAGAGGCCTACGTCCAGCAGTGGACTAACATAGGCTGATGATGATGATGATGTTGATTATTATAAAAGATCGAAAACGATGTCAAGGATAGGGCGAAGTGGAGGAGAAAAATAAAGAAGGCTGACCCCACCACCATGTGGGATACATAGCCAGGAAGAGAGAGAGATTATTATAAAAGATCGCATAATCTTATCATCGATAACAGCACAGTAGTTTAGATGTCGATGAAAAATATGATTTGCTGATGAAATAAATGAGTTTAAGAATTTAAAAGTGTATTATAACTCCATATTATGTACTAAGTTTATTATCTTTTGTATACAGTTATACATTAGAGGAAGAAACAATCGGAACATTATATGGGTTTTATCTGACCTACAAACTGGGGCTCACGGTACACGTGTAACCGGCCAAACCGGATACCCGTGTTCTTAAGCCCGACGGTACTAAGAACCCGAATTACACGAACCCGCCGGGTACCCGTGTCCGTGTCCAATACACGGATACCGTTTACACGAAACCGCGTGCTACCCGGGTGCCCGGGTACTTGACACCGAACCGAACGGGTTCGAAATAATTTTAGCAAATGCAAATAAGGTCTATTATTGAATGTAACCTGCAGCTTCGTTCAACACTACAAAACACTACCAGGGTGCTTAGCCAAGTTGCCAATCGCTAGCGCTTCATCGTTAATCGCAGCTAACTGTGTTTGTTGCACTAATATGAAAGAGTGACAGAGAGGGAAAACTACGTTACGCTACTAAGCGCTAGCGATTGGCATCTTGGCTAAGCACCCAGTTCAGTCAGGTCAGCCGATATAATATTTTTATAATTTTTTTATAAATTTCGACTTTATTTGTTACGCAATAAGGTCTATTTGACACAATTAGCCTTACGCTTATCTATCCATTTGTACTATAGCCTCGTCCTGCCCAATGTGATTTATAAAGGACATATTCGATTATTTAGAACAAAAGAAAAGCGATTATATTTTCGAACTCATAAGGTTTCAATTTCAAAAGCTCTAATTTAGTATACGGGCAGGACGAGGATAACTCTTAAGTCTCACGACCCATTCGAACGCTTCTCGTCAAGGACGTCCCCGAACCCGCGGGTAATTAAAGTCCGTGTAAATAATACCCGTTTACCCGGGTACCCGTGTAGACGGGTATTATTTACACGGACTTTAATTACCCGTGTAAATCGGGTCAGAAACCCGTGTACGTGTAACACGAACACGGGTATGAGAAACGTTGACACGAAACCCGGACACGACCGCGAGCCCTACTACAAACCTATAATAAATAGGCTCTAATTGTTCTAATCCGTATGTTACTGCCATTATCATGCACCGATTTATCAGTGACGTCGAACTCTTATTGATTAATTTTATTTAGTGACATTAGGCGTTTCTATAACGTCACTAAGGTAACGTCATTGTGCAGAGTTTAAGGCGAAGAATCCAATTAAAACACCTTAAGCATGTGATTGAATCCAAATTCCATACTAAATTCCATTCTCAAATAGTTTAATGGGGTATGTAAGTTAAAGGCTTCCAGGAAATCCAATATTTTGATACTTGTTTGTAAAGTAGCCACACTGTGTCGAGCTTCCTGATCGTATACAGGCTGTTTCCGTGGTCGTCATCCCAACTGTGGAAAACGTGTTAAGATGGTCTTTCTGAACAAGGTTTCCCATGGAACAAATATGAATATCGCGCAAAAAAATTAACTGGTTTTATACCGACCAATGCGGAAGTGTTCATACTTTCCAGTCTTGTTTCATAAATGTGTAAACACATTGGGAAAGTATTAGTATGGAGAATTGTATACATATTAATGAACTGGAACTTTACTAGTCGTAAAAAAAGTACGTTTGTTCTTATAGGTGCCATGGGAAACATTGTTGAGAAAGACCATCTTAACACGTTTTTCACAGTCGGGATGACGACCACGGAAACACCCTGTATAAAAATGTTAAAAATTTATTTTAGCTTGGTACCTGTACCTACCTAAAATTACGATAACTTTCTGTAAGCAGCGTTAACATCTCAAAAAAATATATGAGAAATACCCAAATATTAACACATTTACAAGCTTAATAATGGAAACCTAGGAGCTAATTCATCAATACAAATCCATGGATTCATTACTCCATTTAATTCTTGTATACAACTAAGCTTATTTAAAATCCTTCTTTACAGGGAGATAGTTCACCTCCTACTAAAAGTGGACGCGTCGCCATGTGTAGTGGACAAAAAGGGGGCAACGCCCCTCCATCTGGCAGCTTGGAAGGGGGACTCGGACGTTGTGTCCATGTTGCTGGGCCACTGCAATCCGCCAGTCAATATAGACCAAAAGGTTAGTTAAATATAGGTATAAGGTGATTATGTGTTTATGAAGTGGACCAAAAGGGGGCAACGCTCCTCCATCTGGCAGCTTGGAAGGGGGACTCGGTCGTCGTGTCCATGTTGCTGGGCCACTGCAATCCGCCAGGTTTGGATCCCCGGCTGTGTGGAAGAGGGGGGGGGGGGGGGCATGCCCCACATTTGTAATTTAGCTGTACAAGGTACTTAACTAAGATGTCAATCGCTAACGCTTAATCGTGAATCCTGAACGAAAGGCAACTAAGTACCTGTCTTTGTAACACTAATTAGATTGAGTGACATAGAGGAAGAACTACGGTACGCTAATGAGCATTAGCGATTGGCAACTTGGCTAAGCGTTCTGGTTTGCTTGAGTTGTATGTAAGGCTGCCAACCAAAGGTCACAAATATGCGGTACATTAGCGAATAAATTGCGGGACTTACGCATGGGAAAGTGTATTAAAGGATAAAAACCGTCCATGTGCGAGTCGGACTCGTGCACAATGGGTTCCGTAACAAACAATTTTGACAGACTTCTTACGAGTTCTCCTGTAAACTACAATACGCAAAAAACTATTTTCTGTAATTTAAATATCGTCATACTAAGTTCTCCATTTGAATGATGCAGTTTAACGTATTCATATTTTTATTTTACTATTTCCAGTTTAGTATTCCCTGAAAAGCGGGACAATCGGCGTCTCGCGCGGACTGTTTGCGGGACGCATACTTTCGGGCCCCAGAAACGGGACGACCCGCATATAGCAGGACAGTTGGCAGCCCTAGTTGTATGCCATTATCTTTGGGCCAATTCCTTCAATCATACTACAGTCGTTTTTTGTAAAGCATGCAAACTACCTTAACGTTTTTCTTTCCTTATCAGACCAACGACCAAGAAACGGCACTGCTGATCGCAGCTCAGTTTGGTCACGTGGACGTTGTTTCACAGCTGATAGCCAAGGGGGCTGACGTCTCGCTCAAAAATAATAAGGAAGAAAGCCCTCTCGATCTGGCGTCGCAGTATGGGAAGTAAGTAAATGAGACAATCACCAAATTAAAAAAAAATAAAAATCGAATAGTAGCTAATTTCTCAAAGATCTCTTCATCGGACCCCGACTTGGTACCAACGGGACCAAATTAAAATAAGACCAATCAGTAAGCATCAGCTTTCAAATAAAAAATAACCCCAAAATCGGTTCTTGGAATCGGAAGTTCTGAGGTAACAAACATTTAATAGTATGTTATGCAACCCTTGTTTAAGAGAGGTCAAAAAAGGCGAGTGGCGTGGGTAACAATTTGAGGCGAAGCCGAAAATTGTTATTAAAGACGCCACGAGCATGGTGGAATAGACAATATAGACTTATCTTGACATCTGCAAGAGGGGCTTAAAGGTGTGTTGACGACCATTTAAATGACAAATAAAAGTAAGAAAAAAAACATACAGTCGAATTGAGAACCTCTTCCTATTTATGAAGTTGTTTGAAAAATATTTCTCGACTCCTCTTAATAATTAAATGACTGACTGGTACAATGAAATATTAGTAATATTACCACACTATTACCTACTCACTATTTTAGTACTCTAAAAACAGGATTTTTGACTGTAGGTACTCCATTAAAACCACATGTAGACTGTATTAGAGTACCTACGTATATTTCCAGCACGGCAAAAAGAAGTTAATTTGCTAACTTTGCCTCTTTCGAAGTTGCGCAATATGCCAAACTTTGCTAAGGCTCCCAAGTGCGCTTCAAGTATAGTAACTTCTCTCGGTAGCTATAAAACGATGGATATTACCATATTACATGTATTCCGTTTAAGTTTCAGGTACCATTTTGTTGGTATGAGATTAATGCGTTGCGTTGAAGTTATTCAACTTTTTACAAGTTTACTATTTCAGTTTCAACTGATTCTCTTTCCGAATTTTGAATGAGTCTCGAATACTATGAGTACTATGACTAAAGAAAAAAAATGTTGTCTTTAACGAATACTTAACGTTTACGCTACGAACAAATAAAACATGGAAGCAGCACGCCATACTAAATTGCCTTTCAAAAACGGTCCTGAATTTTAGTTGAAAGGTGTCACCCCCTCTTCAATGCATCACGGTAATGAATTTTAATGTCAACCTATAAAAACTTAAACCGCCATTTAAAAATAGTTGTGATTGGTCCATCAAAGTTTTGATTGGCTATATTCTATAAACAATTGTCAAAGATGTTGCGCCGAAATATGCGCGGTGTTAAGAAAAGCGCTATGTCCTGCCTATCTTGGCACATTTGATCAATTGCTTTTGGGGGCAATTTTGAGCTGGCGTAAAGCAGGCCATACACTTAAGGGTGTACCTGACAGGTTTGCCTGTACAGGTCAACTGTTCAGGTAAACCGGAGCGTGTATGTTACAGAACTGTGCAGGTTTTTGTAACATACACGCTCCGGTTTACCTGAACAGTTGACCTGTACAGGCAAACCTGTCAGGTACACCCTTACGTGTATGGCCTGCTTTAGACGTCCATGTTATATATGGTCGCAGCGTTTACGTTATCAACGGAATTATTAAGTGAGACTAGTTAGGAAAGGCAGGAGAGAAGAGACCCGTATTGTAACACTGATAGTCTTATAATACGGCTATAGTCATAGTAAGTGTAACGCGTTACAGTATACGAATTTTCCAAGTTTAAACTCGCAAACTTATCCAAGGAAGCGGTCTCGACTCCTAAAATTAGATTTTCCCACTTATCAAAGTTATGACGGTAATTGAGACAGGTAATATGTTACTTAGTTTAATTAGTATGAGTTTTAAGACTAAATTACGCGAAACTTATGTTTTAAACTGAACTTATTTGTACGTGGATTATTAATTAAATCAAAGGCAAGAAATAGATTATTACTGCACTATTATTTTTGTACCTAAACGACTAAATATACGCGTAAATCGTTAATATAGGTACGTATGATTATGATTGCTACCAATCAACTAGTGGACGTATCGTCATAACAGCTGAAAGACGTCCACTGCTGAACATAGCCCTCCCCCAAAGATTGCCACAATGACCGATACTATCCGGCCTCGCTTCGCTCGTCCGTCTACATATATTCGGCCGGCAACCAGTCACTTCCCAGCCTCGGTAGTAATGTACTATTATGCCGTAGGTGTGTATCTATTTTCTTCCGCGTCAATAAATTATTTAATTCTGTTGTACTTGTTGCAATGATTGATGACTAACGATTAGCGATAACAATGTTACTATTTAAAATCACCCCATATACAGCGTAACGTCAAATCGATGCCAGCAGCCTGAAAATTACGGACCGATAAGGGGTTTAGTCTTTTCCCGTCCTTTTATCCACCAATGGAACATTCTCCACCATTCTTGATTCATCACCCAATCCTGTATTAACCACAGACATTACTCGTACCTATTCGTTAGGTCATACATATCGATAATTCGATATTAATCTTTAAAAGGTATAGTAACATTGAACCGGTATTCCCTTTTTCCGTTAACTTACCAACAATCCTGCGGTTAATTTATCAGTTGACGTCATAAACAAGTATAGCGATTTGTCCATGTAATTTTACGAAAATAATGAGTGAGTTATAAACTTATTAGTTACTAAGGAAACTGGGGAAATTAATTTACACTCATTATTTTCGTAAAATTTTGTAATTAACCTCCTAAACTAAACTTTTTTCCAAACTAATTTAGTTACTAAGGAAAGACGTAATCGTAACTTTCCTCCGCAATATTTCTACGGATTCTTATAATTTATTGTAATAACAAAAAAAAATGGCTAACCTTAGCCGCATATAATTGCGCCGTTTTTGTAATCAGATACCTATAACCCCATATATGGATCATCATTATGAAACTGTACATCGTTAGAGAAAGAGTTACTTTAGAATTCTTACCTTCAATTTTGTTCAAAGGTTGGAGACGGTGGTGCAATTAATATCTGCGCGCCCGCAACTTCTAGACCCGTACCGGTTTCCGATCGGCCGCGGTCGGTCCTTCCCCACTACGCCGCTTCATAGAGCCACCATGAATGGAAACAAGTGAGTATTGAGGTATTTGAAGGGATAAGTACAGCGTTCATGCAAATGTTCCGATTGCCGATCTGTTCCGGTCGGTCATTCCCCACTGCACCGCTTCATCGGGCCACCAAGAATAGAAACAAGTGAGTAATGATCTCGTCTTTGAGGTATTTGAGGGGATACGTACAGTGTTCATGCAAATGTTCCGATTGCCGATCTGTTCCGGTCGGTCCTTCCCCACTACGCCGCATCATGGGGCCACGATGAATGGAAAAAAGTGAGTAAATTATGTATATTTATTAGGTATTTGAAGGGACACGGTAGTACAGCTGATATCCACGCATCAGTTCGATCCGTACCTGTTTCCGATCGGTTCCGGTCGCTCCTTCTCCACTACACCGCTTCATGAATGGAAACAACCGTGTGTACCTGCAGCTGACATCCACGCATTTGTTCGTTCCGTACCGATTGTCGATTGTTTCCGGTCAGTCCTTCCCCACTATTCTGCTTTATCAGATGAATAGAAACGGTACGTCTCTTGTGTAGGTATGAGTGATTTCAAGGAATACAGTAGAACAATATAAAACTAAGGTCGCTTCGACGTCCAGCGATTATTACATTTGTCGTGTACCAGAATTGGAAGTTTTTTTTCTACAAAAGAACATTAAGGTACTACTACTACATTCCAAATACAAAGATAGCCGCTATACGTCAAGAAAATAGAAAATTTGTGTTGCCTGTTTACACTCGTTGTTTATTTAGATACTATCTATTAATCAAGTACTCCTACGGCCTAGTTTTGAACATATTTACATTATTTATTTGCAACATCTCGCGTATGCATATGAGTATGGTAATGTGAAGGCGTGTATACACGACGATCGCTTCATATTCATACGCGTTCGTTATAACGCTCCGATCGGTTCTGTGCGTGTAAATTTGCTTTATTATAGACATGGTCGGGATGTGAGAACATCTTTTATGTGGATGCGCTACGGCATTCTCACTAATGTAAGTACCAAAAGTTGATATCGTAGACAAAACATATTATTATTTTAAGTAATAATAAGTTTGACTAAGGCAGTATTTGTATGGACGGAGTTATTTCATAAAGTTGGGGTTACTTTCCTATTTTCTATTTTAATCTAGATGACTTATCCAATTGGAGTGGAATTAAAAATGTTTTACCTACATTATGTACGCCTTTTTTGTACCTAGAGCTTTTTTGTCATGTGCGTCATACCTACATAACACCTGAAATAAATCATTTTTATTCGTCACCTCGATCCGTCTTCTTTTCTAACCAATACAAATTATATTTCTTATACTGATTATCTTAGACTGTTCGCAGTCGCTGATCACACATCGTCGTAGTAATGTATTAGGAGATTGTAGTGACACCAATCTTCAATACATTTTAGTGGTTGGTTAGTGATACTTCAATCCCCAATATCTTACGACACCCACGAGTTTGAGTCGCCACAAATATATTCTTACTGCCGTCACCACGTGGCAAAAATCACTGATCAAGTGTGCTCAATATGCCGCATCCTCCGCCAAATGATTCTACACGTGGTATCGACGCAAATTTTCCATAATAACGGTTGAAGGGGTGAAATTGGTAGCACGTGGCTTCTGACGCTTGCCTTTTGATTTAAACCACGAGAGGACGCGGGGTAATTAAGATAAACTTGATGAATACGTGTTTACTTATAGTTTCGATGTTGCAACAGTAAATTGAACGAAAATTATTGAAGAAACTATATATCTATATCGATCAATGAAGGCATACAGGTTGATCAAAAAATTAGTGCATTCCCGATACCAGTAAGGTTTTGGGAAGCAGAATAAGAAACAGGTAGTTTTTTAGGAATAAGTCTAGTTTTTCAGAAGTAGGTAGTATTTTTAAGTAGTTATAGTACGTAGTAGGTACGTATGTATTAAAAAAAACCCTTCTGAAACATTCGATAATCCTTAGGGGACGTGTACCAAAACCAGTGATAAAAAAGTGACTTACTTTTTGTTCACCTTGTAAAGCAACCACCACACTTCGCACCAGGGATCGGAACCGGTTTTTTAGAAAAACCTCGAAATAGCTCAATTGCTTAAAATGTTTTACACTTTTTATGTAGTACTCAACATTTTATGTAATTATAAACAAGGTATTTTTGAATTACTCCATTAATAAAAAAAATATACGCCGAAGAACGTAAAAGAACGGAATTCGAACCGTTCTTTTGTATGGAGAAAAAACCGGTATCCGATCCCTGCTTCGCACACAATGTCTAAATATTTATGTATTACTAATACTTGTTTTTAAATCGAACGATAGAAAACAAAATGCAACTCTATTAGTACCTATGTCAAATCAGTAAAGATTGTAAAGTGATTATTTCGGATAAATAACTTGGCTCGCATATCCAATTTATCTAAATTAATTCGCTTGACGCTTATAGATCTACCATCGGAATATTTATCGCTTGCCTTTGTATACACAATATGACAAATTTAAGGAAATTGAGTTATACTGAATATGAATTTCCTGTTAAATTATAATGTGAAATCATTTTACATAACTATATAATGACATTAACAAATGATTATACAGAATATGGAGATAAAAGTCTGTATGCTTTCTTGCTTCACTAATTAGGTACCTATTTCCCTAGTTAAGATAATAATTATAAAAGGTCCGTTTATTAGATTTAACCTGTACTACAGGTGTAGTGAGAAATTACTTGCCTTCGGAAACGTTCGTAAACACATGCTGTTTCAGGCAGTTTCACCGAGTCTGACTGAAGTAGCATGACAGCTATTACTGTCAGTCTCAGTGAGATAGACTGAAACAGCATGACGTTGACATCGGCATCCCGCTCCAACTCATGGATTCGCTCGCCGCTGGTCGCCTTAGACCAATGTCGTGGCCGGGGCATTAGATAGACTATAAGTAATAAATAGGCTTAGGACTTTTGGATGCTCGCTATGGTTCTGGCATCCATGGAGTCGCCATTAAGTAAAAATTTTTTTCGAAGTCAAAGTCAAAGCCTGGAAATAAAACCTAGTAGATATCATGATCTATACGTAATATTAATATTATGCAATTCATTTTATTACAAATCTATTACACACACATAGCGAAGTTCACAGTTGATGCGATATGTATAATATATACGTACCTACAATTTACTTTACTATACATCCTCTTTGATGTCTTTATTTTGTTTGACAAACTAGTGACATCTATTTCAGATAAATATAAACACTTGATTAATAAGGTGTCAGTTCAGATGAAAGATCGTTTACGCAATTTGTAATGACATTTAGAAAAGAATAATTTTAAATAAAATGTATGACGAAGAAAAGTCTTGTCTATTTTGCTCTTTATGTGATGTTCATTTCAATGTCGGAAAAAAGTGTTTATGTATTGTTAACCATGTTAAAAGTGTATCACATCAAAATAAATGTGGTGAATATAGCTTGTTATTAGAATGGATGAAGCCTTACAATAAACTAGCAATAAGTAAAGATAAGTCCCACATTTATTGCTCCGCGTGTGACACAAACTTAAAACTCAAAAAGTCGACTATTATTAAAACCGACTAAAGCCAGTACGTCATCGGCAATTTAGAAGTATCGACTAATATTAGATTTTAGATGAAGACATTTTTGTTATTGTTATTTAAAAGTTTTTTTCTTTGTTTTGTTTACTAGCGGTAAAATGATTTATTATAATTACATACCTGCATACAAATTATTGTGTACTTTGACTTTGACTTCTAAAAAAATGTAACATAATGGCGACTCCGTGGATGCTAGAACCATAGCGAGCATCCAAAAGTCCCAAGCCTAGTAATAAATATGTATATGAGAATGACAAATTAGTACAAAAACTCAAGGCGCATTCAGACCAAACGAGCATTCGCTATTCTAACCCCCTACTGTACGAAATTCGATCGTTACACAAAACGTGATTCGTTGATTTCGTAGAGTGGGGGATAGAACAGCGAATGCTCGTTTGGTCTGAATGCACCTTAATATGACCGTTTCCATACATTATTATGGTCACGTGATTTATCGCTTATCGTATACAATTGCAGAATAGTATCTTAGCTAGACCTGCAGGAGGTTAAAATATACCTACGCTATACCCTTATTGCAAGATGCTAATTGCTTGTCATAAAAAGAAGCGAGACATCTCAAAGACTTTGTTACAAACGATTCTCGAATCATTAATAATATTATTATCAATGCTCGGCGGGGGTGAGCTGTTTTCATACTAAATGACATGTATCACGTGACATTTAGAATAAAAGAATAGAATAGAAAGCTGTTTATTCAGGAACTGAAAAGGCTTCCACTCAGCTTTGTGTCAAGTCATCTCTAGGATTTCTTCACGCTGGTCTTCCGTGGAAGCCCTTCCGAGCGAGCGCCACTGGCACGCTGTACAATATTAATTAAAAATTTTGTATGAAAACAACACCTCCGTCGAGCATTGCTTATTATCTGCTGAAACGGCCGTAGATGTGATAGTACCAATGATTTATAATTATATAATATGATGTGAAGTAGGAAGCCGCGTGCAACATTGCCTTCCTCACATTGCAGCCCAATCGAGTGTTTCCTTCCAAAACTGCTGCAATTACGGACCATGCTCGTTAAAGCAGATATGAATTATTTATGAATTCGAAGTTCTACTGGAAATTTGTACAACAATGCTTTCTGATTGTGTGTTGGGTGACTTTTTGAACGAACCAAATGCTACGTCGAAGTTTATAATCATTTAACGACACTCCCTTAGCCAATTCCGTAGCTATTAGTTACTTGAATTTTCATCGCAGCGTAGAATGTCCACTCTCAAGGTCGACATATGACCTTCTGGAGGTACCAGGAGAAGCTTTCGACCGATACGGAAGTCCAAAGTCCAAAAGGAGAGGGGCTTTATTCACCGTCTCGTGGTTGATATGTTGAACCACAGTTTTATAGCCCTAGTCCCATCTTTATCATCTAATCCTTGGCATCACATCCTCATCATCAGCAGCCTATGTTAGTCCACTGCTAGACGTAGGCCTCTCCTATTAACTATGCGTACCTATAGACGCATTAAGAGGTAAATGCGATCGCCACGCTGGGCAAGCGGATTGGCGATCGCAGTAATGTGTCGACTATGATGACGCTGCTGTCCATCATCAATCTTGTAGAATACTGCATCATCATAATCCTAACCTGTTAGTGATTTGTCTCAATCGGTTTCAATCAAGAATTCTTTTGTATAACTTTGTAATCATCACTTCTTCACTAAGGCCACTCCTATTACAGTGCGTACGGACTATGAGGTAATGCCCACGCCGGGCAAGCGGTTTGCCGAACGCAGTAAAGTGTCCACTATGATGTTGATGACGCTGCTGTCCATCATCAATCTTCAATAAATGAATAATCAGTGACAGTGATACGACGTTACACTCGCCTGTCACCTGCACTCTACCTGCGACCACGGATGCGCTACACGATTAAGAGGTGCATTCTACGAAAAACTACTTTGTCGGGAACGTGACGGCTATGACAGCTACCTTAGAAATATATGCAATGTGCGAGAATTCTCTATGAATACAAACACCCATTTATAAAATTAAGATACATTGAAAATTATATTCGTAACTTTCTTAAGGTGCATTCAGACCAAACGAGATCAACGAATCACGTTTTGTGTAACGATCGAATTTCGTAGAGTAGGGGGTTAGAATAGCGAATGCTCGTTTGGTCTGAATGCATCATTAGATGTAGGTACGCGACGAACGGCGTCACGTACCCGACATTCACGTGGAATGCACCAAGACCCGTTTGACGAAATATGAGTGATAATCCTAAAAGTTTTAATCAACACAATTTTCTTCTCACAGGGAGGTGGTAGCGTACCTAATAGACGCCGGAATGGATCCCAACGTCCGCACCGAAAACGGTACAGCCCTCCACGAAGGTATCAGATACCTTCAGGCCTCGGTTGTGAAGGTGCTCCTAGCCAAGGGCGCGGATTTGAAGGCTAAGGACCGGCAAGGGAACTCTGTCCATGCGCTTTTAGCCAAGTACCCGGAGGACGCCACGAAGAGAGTAAAGAAGTATATTAGGGGTAAGTTCGGAAATGTAACCCGTCAACAAAATCAAGGGTGAATAGGCACCTTCTGGGCGAACTCACTCCATCGTAGGCCGCGTCTCTGCCCTCGGCTAGTAGTCATGAGTAAGCACATTTCAAATTACAAAAAAATATATATAATGACTTTTATCAAGGATTAGTCTGTTTCATAGTCCTGGATAAATAAATCCGTCGGATAAAATTATGGCTAAACTTACACCCAGAAATATAAAAGAAATGGACAGCTAACAGTTCTCTGGTAGATATATTTCATTAGGGGATTATGAAAAAAGCCCTTTGTCTTAAGGTTAATACGGTTTGTGAAGTCAAATAATCAAATAAATTTTAATTTCATTTAAAAAAGATTAATGAGACAGATTGGTAGACTAGATTTACCCATTCTAATGACCCATCTTGACCCGAATCCTTAATTCATTGTAAATGGAGAAGATTCTAAAGATTTGATTTTTTAATGTATATTTGTTACTTTAATTTAAACCATTGTTTCTGGATTGCGTCGATAAAATCAAGTAAATTTTTTTAAAGGGTCATAAATTTCCTTCTAATATTTATATTATACGAACGACCCGTCGCAGTTTTGCATGAACGCAACGCTGATCCTTCTTAAATCATTCAAAATAAGTTTAGTTATAAATGTCTAAGCATAGCGTCAGAAAAAGAGTAGCAAATGCTTTGTTTTGTAGTGATTTACCCATTTTTATTATATTAAATATCCAAATTGTCCTACGATTGACTAGAGATGCCACCACCGGCTTCTAGTATCATAACATTAAAATATTGTATCTCCAACAGAATACGAGAATAAAATAAAGATCTCATACGAGAGCGAGGAAGATCTCCCACGGATCCCAGTGAACGACTACCCTAGCCCCGTCGGTGGTTATGTGAATGCCCACGGGTGAGTTCTATTACCAACACCGTATGGTCGGTTTTACTATAGCATTTTACATCACCTTCCTTGCAGCGATCGCGAATTTCGAAATTCGCAAACTACGATTCTCTGTCATTCTAATGACTAGTGATCGGAAATTAAGGTGCAAAACTGTAATAAAACTTGCCAAGTGGAGATGAAAGAGCATACTTAAATACTTATACATCCATAAAATACAGGGTGAAACATGAGTCGTGAACAGTAATACGTTTTTCTAACTCTATAAACAACTAACAATTCAATGCCCCACCAGTTACATAGAAATAAACATGTATTTTTTTTTGTATTTTTTGTGGCTTTTTCTAATTTTTAAGGTGTTTTCAGAAATGATAACGGCTATTTAAGCTATTTAAAACGTTAAATGTAACAAATATCATTTAATTTTACACGAAATGACAAAATTGCCGTTATTAATTACTTTAATTTAAAGAGGTAATTTAAATTATTCCATTAATTTGTCTTAAAAATCCTTTTGGATATCCTAAAGCCAAAAAATACAAAAACATAAACCCAAAAAAATACAAAAATTAAATAAATACCTTGTCAATTTTTAAGTAACTTGTTGGGCATTTAATTGTTAGTTGTTTATAGAGTTAGAAAAACGTATTACTGTTCACGACTCATGTTTCACCCTGTATACATATCTTTACACCCAAACATTGTGAGTTCAAGATTCCGGTGGGAAATAAAATTGGACACAGATTTTTCAATGATGTTGTAATTCCTAGGGCACCCCGGAGGTGCCTAGGGCCTCCACAAGATCCTTCCACGCTTTTCTGTCTTGAGCAACCTTCTTGGCTTCGCTCCAGGTTAGACCTACGGCTCGCAATTCGCTCTCCACGCTTCTTTTCCACGTGTGTACAGAGCGACCACGAGCTCGTTTTCCACCTTGAGGCCTCCACTCAAAAGAGATACTAGCGAGGTTCGTTGTTCCTCTTCGAAGAGTATGCCCGATCCATCTCCCCCGATCCATTTTTCAATGATACCTATTCGTATTTTTCTTAGCTAAAGTGTCATATGTCAGTTAATAAAGTTTTGTTAAAGTTTTGAAGCTTTCCATATTCTCATAGTTCCGATAACTGCTGATGACGCCTTGGTTGGAGAAACAGATACGAATCCCCGAATTTCGAAGTTCGCGGTAGTAGGCCTGAATCCTGATGGCCTAGCCAATATGTCAATTGGTTAGCTCAATAGCGTAGCGTTGTTTTCTCTCTGTGTCATTATTTATTAAATCGACAAATACATCGTTTGTTTCGGATCTGGTGACTATGATGATATTGACGTTTCATTTTCCATGAAGGTGGTCTGAAAATCAGTATTTGTCACAAATTTAGTAGTCTTATTGTGTTGTGTCGAATGGTATCAAAGTTGCCTTTCAACGTTGCTGTCACAAGGAACTTCAGGTGGCTTATGTTGGTCCCGTTTTGTCTATTTATCGTGCTACGCATCACTTTCGCACTTACATAATGTGTTAGGACCTGACAGCAACAACGACAAACGATTAAACACGGTACCATCATAAGCCTACAGTATGCGAATTGCACTGAAGCGAATTGAGACTGAAAAATAAATTGATGCGTTGCCGTGAAAATACGAAGGAAAAGGATTCCGCACATCTGTATTATTAGCTACAAAAATGCATGGCTTAAAATTTTATGAAACCCAGAAATAGGCTATCCATTTATGCAGCTAATAGTACAGGTGCCATCAAATATATCGTAGTGTCCGGAGCGCTCATAAATATCTGAACACGCCTCTATCGTTATGGCAATAAAGGCGTTTTCAGATATTTTTGAACGCGACTGCAGATTACTACAACTTGTGTGAAATGTATTTATTTTACCATTTTCCTACGATACGTTAACGATGAATTATAGATTTATATTTGTAGAAATACTATTATTACTAATATAGTAATTTATGTTGTTTTTTAGATTTTTAGTATTGATTTAATTTTGAAGCCATAGAGTAAAAATAATAATAAGAAAATAGAGTGCTCATAAATGACATGGACAACTCGACTATTTAGATACCTATTAGCTTTTCATTTATCAATGAAATCTTACGAAGATCACTTTGAACGTAATATTGATATATCTTTAGTCATGAACAAGAGAGCAAATGAACATTCTATGATCTTATTGTTTTTCTGAAACTAAAAAATGGTGGCGGGACGCAAAATTCAGGGGTGGTCATACATACTCGTAGTAATAATAAAACTCTTAAGATTTTTATTGGGGGGTGTGCTATGAATCTACCGGTTTAAGGTACTTTTTGGTGTCTTCAGGGCTGTTCTAATTTCTTTGCTTGTCATATTATTATTCTACTATTCTCATCACATCTAATAAAAAAAAAACTTTAAAACGAGTCACAGAAAAGTCGTTTAATTAAATGAGAAAAAGTATCACCACAAATTATGCGTCAAAAAGATCGTCCTTTTGAACTTTAAACGTCCATTGAATTGTGCAGCATCGCTTAACTAGACAATTTACTTTCATAACCGCCTATAAAATATAATAACATCAATAAAAATGCAAGCTCAAATTTCATAAATAAAGTTCACATTTCAACGCCAGGTTAACTGAAATATGATTTAAAGAGAATGTTTTGCGGTTGCCTTAAGCTCCCGTCGAGGGCGCTGCGCGTAAAGGAATCCTACTCGAGAGGTTTCGCGTTAATTGGATAGAGGTCTAAATTACGACACACGACGTGACACCTTTGATCCCGATTGTACTAAGAATGCTCTTTCTGAGACACTTTCATTATAGTCGTGACTTCATTGGTGCGGAAAGTAAAATTATTACTTTATATGAGACAGTCACGTGAGTTTTTAAGCGCAGCCATATCCGATTCCAAGGCTTATAATCATGAGATGTCGTTTCGCACTAGAGAGGTATAGTCGCTTCTTAGATCCGTATTCAACACTCTCTAAGCTGTTATCACTAATTAAGGCATGTTACAACTAAATAGCACACGGTACTAAGCCAAGTACAAAATATCTAATATTGCAAATGGTATTGATGACTTTAGAGACTAATTGACAATTATACGCACCGTTCCTTTGACATGAAATCACCAAAATAAGCAATTGAGGCAAGAGTATTGTTTAAACGTTTATGTAAACAGGCTACGCTGAATCTGCACTCATTACCGTAAATTATAACAACAAAAGTCCAACATTTCCTTCAAACAAATTCATGTAAGCTGACAAAAAAAGCGCGAAACAAAAAACTGTCAATGCAACCTCATTAAAATCTTCCGTGCCTTTGATTTTGTCTCGCAAACGGTCAGGTAAGAGTCTCCAAGACTTGCCGACATCTTTTCAAAGCGCCTCGCTATCGCTGGGATGAGCACAAATAAATGGCACAAAAAATGCACGAAAAGGAATTTAATTCGAGGCAGTATTTTGCGTTAATAGACGTAGCTGTCCTTTTACGAGAACGCACATTTTACATTTTGGTAGCACTTAACTTACACAGTGTATTAAATAATGTCTAGTAAAAAATGTCAAGATTTACACTCATCTCATTTAAAATTTTACAGGGTTATGGTTCTACCAAAGCTTGGCACTAATCCTAAGGCTTTTACTAACAGATCTTTAAAAAAACGAGTGTTTAACACTTCATCCTCATCAAAAAATAGTATGCCACCATTCAAACGTGCATCTACCAAAATAATCAAAATTACAGCTGAAATTTGTTCTTCTACAATCGGAGTAAGATCATATGTTCCGGATAGCCCAATAGATACACAGTACTATGCTAATTACGAAGATATGGTCGCAGAAGAAACAGAAGCGACCAAAAAAGAGGAGATCAATGATGATAAAGTAATATATGGAAATATACAAATCGTTCATTCAACGACGGAACAAGGAGCTGATAACTACATTGACTCGCTTGCTGGTTCACAGAACAGCTTGAGAAGGAAACCAAAGCCACCTCCTAAACCTCTTAATCAGTCGCAAAACCAAACAGTAAATATGAATGAATTAGCTCAAAGGATTGATGAAGTTAAAACGAGAATGACCCAACAAGAACAGGAAAACGATGATTCACAAGTTGACGGCAATATTAAATCTGTTGTCACAGATATTGTCACCGATGGGTATGCTATTTATGGGAATTTGCCGGATGATGAAAAAGTGAAACGACATTGCGATTCCGATTTGAAAGCGGAAAGTTCTCATGACTTAATGAATGACAAGATGCATGTGCAAAGTCGTTCTGTTCCAAATTACGTGGATATGGCCTGTAAGCCAACCGTCGTGGAGGATATTTATAGTGAATATATAAGTATGGATGAAAGTGAAGCCAAGAAGCAATCCCTCTCCGATCCGAAACAATACGTCATGATGAACGGTAGCTCTAATCCTGTTCAAGAACAAGTGTATTCAGACAGTGATTACATTCCAATGGGCAAGGAAGACGCTAAGAAAAGATTTTCCCTAGGAGAAATAAAAAATCCTGTAAGTCATTGTAGGGGTGTTCACACAAGAGGAGAAAAGGGATGCATTTATAATCCAGACGAATACGAGTATCAATATGTATTGAATCCCAATGTCAACAAAGGAGATGTGTCACCGTTTCTAAAAATGAAATCCAAAGTTGGTGATATGCCCTGCTATTGCCACGAAGAAGCAGCAAAAAAGGAAGGAGAGGAGAAGTATTATAGTTGCGAGGAGATGTACGTCGTTATTGATAAAAATAAGATTTATGCTTCCTTAAGTGATGTGTCTCCGAGTCATAATGATGTTCAAGCTAATAGCATTCCTACCAAGTTAGATTTAACAGAAAAACAATTTGAACCATTCAATAATACTCCAAGTACATCGAGTGACGATCATAATACACAAACACTTCCAAGAGTTAAACGATTTTCTTCAGTCTTTAAAAAAAAAATTGAACAAGCAAAGCAATTTGTGACTGATTGGTAATCATTATCATCGACGATATCATATTTATCCGTAAATCTTTACATGTGCTTTCTGGTGGTGGCATACTATCTAACACTTATTCAAATGAACTATTTTATAATTAAGAATTTAAGTAGTTATGTATTTTTACTTTTATTTTTTGCTTAATATGTGTTTTCAGGAAAGCCCCAGAGACCCAGAAAAATACTAACTTTAACCTAAGCTTGTCTCAATCTTCATCTTCCTTAACAAAAAATCATCAAAGTTTTGTCAAAAAGCTTGCTTCGAAATGCTTGGGGCTCAAAGCAAAGTTTAATTCGGCGCCTAACATTTCTAACAGTTTAGCGTTGGATTCGGATGTTTCTGTAAAACCGCCAAACCTTGACCATAAAAGCAACACAAACACGCTGTTGATTGGAAACAGTAAATTTTTCAATAAAATACTGTCTAAAAAAGAAGAATCCGGCGAAGTTAATTGTAATGACGAATTTGATACTATTTCATTAGATAGGCTAGGCACATTAAATAGAGATTCGGCAGTTAACAGAAGCAATCGCAGTTGTCCGGGGTTCAAGACTTCTTTGCCGAATATTTCTGAAAACGCTGAGCTTAGTGACTCAGAGTCTGTAGTTATTACTGAAATCGACTGTGATAATCCTCATTCACAACGGCCGAAAGAAGCCATTAATTTGCACACAAAACTTACAATTTTCGAGCCTAGAAATCGCATGAGTTCAAATAACGATCCAGAAATTACCAATGACTCCGCTGATCTCGTAAATGAATGTTACGAACCATGTAAATTTTCTGAGAGTGAAGTTGAAAAAGAAAATGAAAGCAATAACAATTTGCCGAAACCACCACCACGAGCCAATACGACGATACATTCTAGTGAAGACGACCTTATTTATGAAAATGTTAGTATCTTAAATAAACGCGGTCCACCTACTCCGGCCGTAAGAAATAACGTGCCATCAAAAATGCTTTTAGATGAAGTACAGCGGAAAGCGATGTATGAAAATATATCCGTTTTGAAAGAAAAAGTACAAATAGATACTCCGACTGATGATAAATATGTTTCTCAAGAAAAACCTACAGAATGCAATTTAGAGAAGCCACGCCTAAGTCGATCTTCTACGATGTCATCAGATTCGATGGAAGACGAATCTAATCTTGAAGATATTCTGCTTTCTGAAAAATCTAAATCGTTTCGTAGGATCGAAAAAATTGCTTCGTATTCGAGTAAAAGTGAGATCAGTAGGACACAATCAAATGCGTCAAATGTTTCTGAATTTACGGAGGTGAGTGCCATCGAAAATGTAGATTGTAGTGAAGAAATATACACAACCATGAGTGGAACTTTACCACATAAGTCAAAGATAGACTCGGAAAAGAAGAAGAAAGTATTGTTTAGACATAAAACATTTACTAATATTGAAGTAGATAGAAACTCTGCAACCCTTAATTCGCCAATGCCTTTCGCCCACAACGACTTCAATTTTATGAAAGAAACTTTGGCGAATTACCATATACGAGGTACTGGTCATTGCATTCATAAGGCACCAACTGTTGAGGAATTTATTTATATTTTTAATAGAGAAACTCTTTATACAGACACTCCGCCATTTACATTAGTGCCCAATGATAAAAGGGAAAGCTATTTTGAAACTGCGATCTGCTTTTGTAAACCAAAAGTCCCAAAGTATCATAAAAGTGCTGAAGATTTACTACAGCTACCATATGATACTCCACAAGAAAATAAAGTAATAATTGATGTTGATGCTCTACGCGCCAGGAATGAAATAGTTTCTACGTCATTTCGTTGTTTTTGTGATTCCGGTGAATGCAAATTTCATACTAAAAAACGCGAGTCGTTAAACGATTTGATTGTAAAATTTTCGGCAATAAAGAAAAGTATTTCCACTCCTGATATCACGCTAGATACTTCTTTTCCGACAGTAAATAGAAGCAGTTCTATGAGAAATCCATCAGCTAAGTCTAACACAGAAATCCATTACGCCGTAACGAATATAGAAGACATCGTGTTAAGAAATAAAAAAATCGAAACCAATCCTGAAAGTCCGATTTATACTGTCATGTCGCCACCTTCAACAATATCATCTTCTGCTGGACAGTATTCTATTAAAGACATAGCTGATGTAATTTCAATGAACAGTAATTCTGAATCTTCCGACGCTTCACCTGTGTATGCTTTAAACTCTGCTCATTTACCGCTGCGCAAATCGACATCTTCGGAATACTCTGAACGTTGGACATTAGCGTCATCCAATTCGAACACGACTGTCCAATCAGACACATCGTTCAAAACTTGCTTTGAAGATCCCGATGAGGATTCTGACGATGGTACATTGCACTCCGACGAAGACTCCTCAGACGCTGAAACGATTAAATCTGACGTTAGTACGGGTAAACGACCGTGGGTTCACAGCGATTCTTTTAATTTCGGTCAAAACGGTCCAAAAATCCAAAGCTACGCTATATTGGAAGAGGACTCTAATTCCGACGCTGAGTCGACTAAAGTTGTTGATGAAAGTGGTATAAGCGTGGAAGGCTCTGAGAGTTCGTCAGAGTGCGATGAGAGTATTCCGGGGGTGGGTGCGCCTGGTGTGGCTTCGCTTGAGCGGGCGGGGGTGGGTGTTCGCAGCGGGTCGGGGCGGCGGAGGTGGGACGAGCCGGAGGGGAGCGAGGGGGACGCACTGAGCATATCCAGTGCGGCATCTAGCTGCGCGCCGCACCATCGGGCGCATCATCACGATTGCAGCAAAGTTTCGGTGAGTACCTTGCTCTAGAGAGCGTACCAGACACGTGCCGTGGCAGACAATAAAATATTCTTCTATACAGTTTCACGGGCCGTGCCTGTGTTACGATGGATATAAAATTTGTTAATAGAAATTGTATTGAAGAATTTTTGTTTGTCTGCTACGGCAAGCGTTTGCGACCTTTACCCCTTTATTCAAAAACGTCTCATAAATAGCAAGCCGCTAAGTATTGTTCCTTTCAGTCTTATCAATATGCCTTAGCGGCTTGCCAAGTTAGACATGATGGGGGTTAGCAACTAAGTACCAAAAGTTTTGCTTTGTGATACAGCTGAAGCATTTTAGGTTATACAAAAATTTTTGTTCGCCATACATTGCAGTGCGGTTACCAATGTTTGTCTAGTTGTAATATTTTTTTCTGCGCTCCGGCCGGCAAACAGCACATTGCCGGCCGCTGCGCTAAACTAAGTTGCCGCCTGCCGGCTCCGTTGAGCAGAAAAATGGTATACACACCTCGGCCGTTAAATGGGAAAGCCTCAGATCACATGTTCGTCGGCCTTGGCTTCGCCTCAGCCTTTACACATCATCCAAGACATTTCCCACTTAAATGGCCTTGGCATGTAATCTATTATTGTTAATCGACTTCAACAAAGAGGGGGTTCTCAATTCGACTGTTTTTTTTTATTATTTAGGTTTATTACTCGATACCTCTGTGAAACGTAAACCGATTTTGAGTGGTCTGATGATCTACAAGAAAGCGGTTTTAATTGATGATTAATGTGGCTATTCAATTAATATTTTTCATTTTCGTTTTTTTTTCTTATTAGTGTTCTCACATTGAGCACTGATGATATTTTTTTATTGACGTCACAACGAATCCACTCAGTTGTACCTATATGTAAAGGTATTGTTTACGTTCCTGTGGCATATTGCATTGAAATCTTACTCGTTAGAATGCACGGAAAGAAACAATACACAAACCTATGTACTGTTTCACCACGTTTCATTCACCGTCTCAACTTGTTACCATTTTATTACTTATGAACGTTCCCGCGATCGAACGTGGGAAGAGTTTCATGATTATTAATTAGCGACAACAGGCAATTACAATTACACCAACTGTCATGCCTTAGACATGCGCGGTAATATTTTACTTTAAACTAGCTGGTTTTCTACATATATTTATTTATTTTGTAAGAGTTGTGTTGGGAATGTTTCTGGAACGAACAATCGACCTAGCTTGGTCTTCTCTGGTAACTCGTATATTTTCAAATTTCGCTAACTCGTTCATCAGCCGAAAGACGTCCACTAGTGGATAAAGATTGCCACAATGGCTGGCCCGGCCCATGTACACTGGGGTTCATAATTGCATGGACAGTTTATGAATGAATTCATTATAAATTGTCCATGCAATTCTGAACGCCACTGCCAAGCCACACCGGATGCGTAACTGTCATATTAGCTAGATGTCACACCGCTTGCGTGGCGTGCGCGTGCACGGGGTGCTGCACACGCATCCGGTGTGGCTTCGCCTTTACCATTCATCATCATCATCTCAGCCATAAGACGTCCACTGCTGAACATAGGCCTGCCCTCTGGACCTCCACATGTGCCGGTTAGATGCGACCTGCATCCACCGTGTCCCGGCGACCTTCATAAGGTCGTCTGGCCATCTTGTGGGTTAATGTCCTACGCTGCGTTTGCCTAACCGTGGTCTCAACTCGAGCATTTTTCGACCCCATCGACCATCTGCTCTGCGTGCAATGTCGCCTGCCCATGGCCACTTCAGCTTGCTAATCCGGAGGGCTATGTCAGTAACTTTAGTTCGCCTACGGATCTCCTCATTTTTAATTCGATCACGCAGGGAAACTCCTTTACCATTATTTGCTAACAATGCTAACTCATAGTACAGCTCGGACATTGGAAATCATCAAAAACAATCACTTAGCCCGATGTGCTTCCATTAGAAATGATGACACCTTATAGGGAAATAGTACATAAGTACAAGTAAAATAATTTGAATTTTATGTCCCGCTCGAGCGTGTACTCAGGCGTTCAAGCCAAGTCACACCGGAAGCATGTGTAAAACGTGCACGTGTGCGTTGTAGCTTATGTAAATGTCATATTAAACGACACACCGCTTGCGTGGCGTGTCCAGCAAGGTGTGCCGCACACGCGCACGTGCTGCACACGCATTCAGTGTGCCACGACCTTTAGGCACTGGTCTCACCGCGAGCTACTAAGCTATGAACTATCGGCTATAAACACGAACAAAAGATACGCACTCCCGTGTAAATAAAAGAGACACGGGAGTGCGTATGTTTCGTTCGTGTTTATAGCCGATAGTTCGCGGTGAGACCAGTGCCATAGACTTAATTTTTAACATGGCTTACTTTAACCATGTCAACACATTTTATCATAATAATGTTATTTTCTATTTAAGGCCCATAATTTCCTGAAACAAATTCATTATGGTATTTCCTTCCGTGTCACCTCGCCACTCCTTTGGTCACGCAATCCGTGAATTCCACTAATTTAATCATGTTGACACGTAATATGATTCGCTTTATAATTATTTATTATAGGCTAAGGATTTTCGGTTTAGTAAGCCAATTTCATGCTTACGTGATACTCAACTCTGCAAGTCTGCATATTGTGTATTTTACGATGATAAAATCACGTACGATCTCGACAACAATAATGTTCTATTGTTGGAAGTGTCAAAAGTTGCGCTTAAAGATAGATGATTCTTCGAATAATACCTCTCTATTTGCTTCACCACTGAGTTTCAAAACTTCACTTCGTTAGTGTTATTTAATTTGAGCTCGTAAACTTCAGATCCATAAACAAATCATTTTATTGGAGAGTTGAAATTTCTTTTAAAAAGAACGATGAGCAATCGCATATTTAAAACAAAACCATAAAATTATCGTGAGAGTCGTAATGTTGCTTAATTTATACACGTGGCCTGTCAAAACACATTTGCAGTTGGTTAGATTTCAGATTTGATAATATAATACACTACATAACAACAAAGTACATATTATAATATTTGTAATTATAAATGTATACCTACCATCAAATTTGCCTGGATTTTTCACGGCAAAACAAAGAACCGAAATACAGTTAGTGCCTAAAACATTTTTTGTCGATATCAGTAAAAAATGATTTCAGAATCCGGGCTCGTGTGACAAACGTGTCACTTTGGAATTATTCACTTAGCTACTTAAATTTATTATTGCGTATATTTTAGTCGCAACATCGATTCTTAATATATTGGGACATAATATTGTAAGAATCTTAACATATACCTATAAAGCAATAAATTATATTCAAATTATGATTAATCATTTACCCCATTGGACTTCTATCGGTGGATAAAACAATTTTATTTTCCATACTTTTCGCCTGGGATATATTTCATAATTTATTTTTAAGTTCAGCTTCATAGGTAATCGTAATCAAATCGAAGTTTTTGGATGACTAATTGCTCTTCTTACCGAGTCATTTATTTTTCATTTTTCCCAAAGAGCACAGAGAAAATACAAACTAACTCACACGAAAAAAACAACTTTCTTCAAACAATGATATGACAATAGTCGAGGATCTCTGAAGTCTCTAATTAACACCGTCTTACCCCACATGTGCGGGAGTGTAGAAGTAAATTAGGCGGCAGTATCGTAGCGGCGCGCGTCGCGATTGTGTCTCGCGATCAGACGCTGGATCGATCGCGATTATCGATTAATGTGTGCGGACTCATCGATATCGATGAAATCGGTCAAATTACGCGTTGTTAACGAATTCGGTAGTGTGTTTGTCGATTGTGAAAAATTGAGTGATCGGTTGTTATAGAAATGTAGTGATGTGTCAGATGTGTATGTTTGTGTTGTGTTAGTGGATTTTGACATTAGTTGAAATTGAAGTAAGTTTTGACTTTAGTATTTTAATGTTAGACGATTACAAGATTAGTGTTGCATACTTATAATCGATCACTTCAGATCTTTTAAACGTAAATGTTAGTAGTTGATTCATAAATGAAACATTCTTAATATTACCTTATCAATAGTCACCCAGCGTGCCGATTATGGGCATTTACCTCCTAATGCGTTTATACGCATAGTTAATAGGAGAGACCTACGTCCAGCAGTGGACAATCATAGGCTGATGATGATGATGATGATGAATAGTCAGCATGTAAACCAATAAAATCAAAGATTATTGATGCTCGTAGTATTTAGGAATTCTAAGAAAAGATTATGAAACATTCCTTTCTGATATATTACGTCACATGTCACATCATACGATGTTTATTTACCTAACGTTTTGTTGAATATGCAATTATGCAGTTTCTGATTAAAAAATACGAAGTAAAATTTTTGTGTACCTACATCGGTCCACAATCGTCCTACATCGGTACAAAGGTCCACTCTTAGTTATTCTAATATCTGTATTCTTTTTTTATTGTTTTCCAGTCATAATCATACTTATCAATAATTGAGTAAAGTCCTTTAATTTCAACAACATAGTTCGATACGTTCCCAATTGTAGTACATATTTATATGTGTTTTACGGAACCTAAGTGGGCCAAGGGTCCCATAACCCAAATTCATGATTTCGTAATTTTATAATGCGTTCGGGTTACACAAATATCTTACAGGGCAAAGACTAAATCAGACAGACAGATAACGGACAGAATGTATGACTATATGTATGATATTGATCGTATATTTTATGTCCTAACCAGAGGTTGTGGATTCAACAATTCGGTAGTTATGTCAGAAATATTCGATACTAATGTAATTTTATCAACAAACAAAAACATCGCGAGAACACTTCAGTATTCATCTTTCTTCACTTCAATTCATCATTCAGCAAAGTAATTCAGTTGCATGTTATTCCTTTATTTTGATTTTTCATTTCCTTCCACGTATACAAAATGATTAAATCCATTCCAAACATAATAAAATGAGGAAACATACAAAAATAATCATATGAAAAAAAAACTATTTCTTGATTGTTACGACCTCAGGAATTCACCGTTAAAATGATTTATATATAAGGAAGCGGCTTGGAGTGCTCAAAAATACCTGAGCTGGCATCTATTGTCATGTTGTTAGGGTACCTACATGTTCTGATATTTTTGAGTGCCTTGGACGTTCCGATATATATGATGGCGACTGTACACAGTACACATTTATATGCTAGTGTAAAGGATGAAAAACTTTACTATTATCACGCATTAGCCGATTATAAATTATGATTGATCACGAACCATATTGAGCACGTCAATAACGTCACATAAAATAGTACATTACGATAAAAGTGCGAGAAAAATGAAGTTCGAAACGTGTGGAGATAAATTAAGGCACGGCCGAAGGGAGTGCTTTAAATCGACACGAGTTACTAATTTTCTTTTTCGCACGTGTATCGTACGACGCTTTTCAGTATATATGGTACTCCGAAGATTTCGACGTGACATAACATTAACCACTTCTCGAACTAGCGCGTAAAAAAAGCATCATTTGTACTGAGAATGTCTTTAATGTAATAAGATGGTAACATGACAAGAGACAAGTTTTATTATGGGAAACCAGCATTGTTGACTGTTGTATGTAGAAAGTTAGTAGAAGAAAGCATGGGAAGAAAATGTGTCAGTGCACATGGAAAGGTACCACCTTGTCACGGCTCTTAAAATATGCCTTGTGTGTTCTTTAATAAAGTCAATTTAAACACCGTGACAACACAAATATTATCAAGTACCATAATATGGTACCTACGTCATTCTTCATAATATATCATCATGCAATCGTGCATTAGGTATCCACATTTGAATCTTAACCCATTAGTACCCTAGGCTACTCTAGAACCATGTCTAAATGACAATTAAATAGTAATAGATTTCTTATAATCTAAAATATGGGTAAATTGCAAAAAAATATGTACATAGTTAAGCCCTGAAAACAAAAATCCCGATCGCGTGTATTGTGTTACGAAAGTTAATCATACAAACTGTATGGCATGCACTGTCCAACAACCTTTGACAGTAGAAAAACACCCTTATGACCAAAGCCCGGACGACGGGTGCAAAAATGAACTTTTCACTAGTGCTTGATGAAATATCGACTATTCTATCGACATCCATATGAACAATTATTTAATTTGAAATGTATAGATTATACTTATTATCTTTCCCTAGTAGTTCCATTTCTTTTCCAGATACCAAATTATATAAGATTTTTGAAATTGAAACCACCAACTTTTTAGTCAACACATTCTGATATTTCTTGTGAATAATTTCGCCTTGAGGATGTAAAAGTAATCTTAACAAGCGCAGTTTGAACTTTTGAACGATACACAAGCTGGTTTTTATACTTTAATTTTGGTTTTGTAACTGTTCTAATGGTACTAGGTAATATTGACATATTATTGTTTATCAATTTTAGATCGCAATGCCTCTGATTACGTACGGTTGTATGTATTACTATTGATCAATACATTTCTAATTCATAAAATGTTGGTTTGGATGTCGATAGAATATCCGGTAGTCATCCGGGCTTTGCTTATGACGTCACTGAGACAAAGTTCCCGAGTGACCTAGTGTTCCAATTAGTTGACTGTACAGTGTACAGTCGCCATCAAATATATCGTAACGTCCGGAGCGCTCAAAAATATCAGAACACGCCTCTATCGTTAGGGCAATAAAGGCGTGTTTAGATATTTATGAACGCTCCGGACGCTATGATATAATTATCTGATGGCGACTATCACATTTGCTTAGACAAGTTGCCAATCACTAACGCTTAATCGTCAATCGTAAACGAAAGGCAGCTAACTATCTTTGTCGCACGATTTTATCATTGTCGAAAACTATGATACGCTACCAAGCGTTAGCGATTGGCAACTTAGCTAAGCATCATTAATGTTATTATGGCCATTCTATCTTTTTATTCTATGACATCGCTAAACGTCCAGAATCCACGGAAATAGCATCCGATGAACTGACGTTTGGCCGTCTGCCAGTTTACAAATACTTTCTCGTTTTGCAAGAACACATAACAGGAATAACGACCCACTGGTCCCTATTATTGTTAGGACCGTAAGGGCTATTTTAGTTTGCTAAATAACTAAACGGGTTATTGGGGAATTTTGCCAAAATTTTCTTTCAACGGGTTGACTAAATGGACGGATTGTTTGGTTTCATTTTTTAATGAGTTGAAATAATGAATGGGGTCGTGTTTTACTACTGTTTTTTTAGTATTTCCCTACAAGTATCGTATTTTTTTCAATTAAAATTAGCTTGAAAGTTAAGTCTTTCAAACTTCTGACACAAGCTATAACAACTATGTTTCTTGCACCTATCTTCATGTTGAATTGCAATCTAAACCTACTCTTTCGCAACTCGAGTACATCAATCTGACAGACCTACTGTTGTTCCACCTTAATCTTTCCAAACAACGATTAGCCGATTTCCGTTTACTGTAATTACAAGTTGTGTACATTCCACTATTATTAGGTTACTTCGTTTCGTTGCAACACACACATGTTCTGAAGCAGATGTGGTTTTGTAACTACAGCTAGCTCATATTTTAAACTTCTTTATCACAAAACTGAAACTTAAAAGCACGGTGTAAGATGTATACTAGGATGACGTGTTTTAAAGAGACTGCCTTGGGTAAATTACTAGTGGTGTTTGTCTGAAATCTTCCTGAAATATGTCGGACAGTGGGTCGCTATTGTTTACATTGTCGATTTTTTGACATCTTTCAACACCTGACTTAATATACTACGTTTATGGATGTTCTTATATTTTTAACAACTATGTATAATACCATTTTAATTTAGTTAAAACATGTAATATGTTCTAAATGGCAAGGCAAAATTTATTGTTGGAATATGATCTATTACATCGAAACTGTGGTTTTATGAAAAAGTATTTTAATTCCAATGATATTTATATTTATGCACGAGTAGGTATAGGTACCTATTTATTTCATAAACAAATCTACAACTCAACATAAAAGTCACTTTATCCTCATTGAAGCTCTATGTATGCCACTCGTTTAAAATCTCCGCTTATCGTAATAAATCCGATTCACCATGCTTAATTAGCCTAAACGATTTTAATGGCTCTTTGGTCCTCTCACAAATTATAAAGTAATATGTGCTTTAACTACTAATACAAATTCAGCCTTTCATAGTTGGCACAAAATATTAATTCTTCATTTAGACAAGGGCTTGTCCTATTTGGTGTAACAAGGGCGTATCATATTTGGAGCTTGTGTTAGTTACACCGCTTTCATTGTATAGAATGGGTGAATAACGCACGCGGTTGATTTATATCGAATACTTTGTTCTCTTTGATGTCTTTGTTCTTAATGTAGTTCTTAAAGGGTTTTTCTTGTAAATGTTGAAATTAGGTGTTACGTACTTTTAAAAACAATACGTTTGTTAGCACTCGTGCAAACATTTATGAGTTTAATTTTAAGGACAAGTACTTTTTAGAAATATATTACCAGTTAAAAATCAGGATGGATTGTTCAAGATCTCAAGTACCTATACCTAACTAATTCAATCAGTACGTCGACTACGCACAGGCAGAAACCGGACCTGCTACCGCGAACACCGCGAAGTTCTCAAATTTCGGGGATTTTTCTCTGTCACTCTAATGACGCCTTCGTTGGAGTGACAGAGACAAATCCCCGAAATTTACGAACTTCGGTGTTCACGATAGCAGGCCAGTAGGAAACCGAGTCCTATGGCATTTCTGTTGAAGCACGCCAATAAGCTTACCGTCATTATCTCGAGTAGGTCTACAAATCGGTTTAGGTCGATAGGTTACCTATTTGATCACAAAGTTGTTTTAACCGTAATTTGACAACAAAACAGGAAGGTAAAGCCTTTACACCCAGAATGGCTAAATGAGACATGAAGCAGAGGTGTTGAAGTATAAGTCTGGCAATCTAATTCGGCAGTCAAAAGACATCCCAAAATTTTAATTTACTATGGACAGCCATCTCTTCGCGCCAACATTTATAAAAAAAGTAACTTTATTTATGTAGCCCAATTAGCTCTCATACGACAGTGCTATCTAATTCTGTGGCTTAAATCTCTCAGAATGGTGTCGACATGCTATTATCTGGCTACAAATCGGCTCAGTCCGATAGCCTCGGCTTTTATGCAGCCCATTCACTGACCGGCTGTCGCCAATCTACGCCTCATCCGCGTCTCTATTGGATTACTTGTCCACTTTGCTTGGCTATGGATAGAGCCACAAGCGAACGCGGACTAAATTTGTAACGAGAATTTGTCTCTGCCGCCCCGCCAATAACGCCTGTGTAGGAGAAGCAGGGACAGATGCTCGAAATTGTGGATTTTCAAAAATCGCGGTCCGATGTCTGAGCCTCTCAAAACAAAAGAATCCCAATGTAATGTTAGATAAGTTTAGTCGATATCGGCAGTCTTTTGCAGGCGACAATTTCATCCTGGGTGAACCAAAGGTTTCCTTAAATATCGATCATTATGTAGTCATGCTAATTAGTTATTTCGAGCTTCTAGTCTCCAACCAGTTTTCACGTTATTCGTCGTTCATAGATGTCCTTCTTCCTCGATGTCTGATTCTCTGTATTTTTCGTTCAATTATCTACAGTGGAGTAATCTTCAGTGGTGGTTTTCACCAAAACCGCTGGTCCCTATTACATTTTTTTTTATAATACTACGAGGGCAAATAGGCTATACCTGATAATACCTGATGATCGCTTGTCTGTTAACTGATGCCAGTGAATGAAAATCGGACTGATGTGAGACTGACGGAAAATGACTGACAGTCTAACCGCTGCCTATCATGGTACTATGAACAGTCATAGGTATATCAACTATAATAAAGCCTACCTGCTTTACTAAAGCGATTTGCGGTAAATATCTACTTCACTAGAAACTCCTACTTTGGACCATCGGCAACCAACATTGCTGTATTCAAATGCCCCTCAAATTGCGGGCTAGCGATGACAAGATCCAAGAATAGGCACTTCTTTCCACTATACAATTTGATGAGCGTGGGCAATGACACTGTTTGTGTCATTTATTCATTAGCGTGAACGAGAATAAGTACCACTCCCAAATTATATTTAGGTCTAAATAAAGACCGAGTCTTTAATTGCGACAATTGCTTTTGGTAAAGAACTTGTAGGTTTTACATGCGTGGTTTTAGGGAACCGTTTTGTGGGAGATTTAAGATACTTAGTACTTTGCTTATCCACGGGCTAAACCTTCAATAACACATAGCGATCTGTAGAACGATATATTCTTTATAGTATTTTTAGGGTTCCGTAGCCAAAATGGCAAAAACGGAACCCTTATAGATTCGTCATGTCCGTCTGTCCGTCTGTCCGTCTGTCCGTCTGTCACAGCCAATTTACTCGGAAACTATAAATGCTACAGTAACGAAATTTGGTAAGGATATGTGTTGTATGAACCGCTACAGGAATGTGATACTAAATTGTAAAAAAAACCATTGGGGTGGGGGCCCTCCATACATGTAACTGAGGGATAGAATTTTTTTTTTAGTTGTACATAAGCGTGTGGGGTATTAATAGAAAGGTCTTTGAAAATGATATTAATTTTTATACATCACATTTTTATTTAAGCAAATCGTTTTCGAGATATCAGGTCTCAAAGTCTGAAAAATGTGTCCCCCCCCTCTATTTTTTAAACTACGCGATATAAAATTCTGAAAAAAATATATGTTATGCACATTAATAAACTCTATCAACGATTTTTGGTTTGATAAAATTATCTCCTATAGTTTTTGAGGTAGGTTGATTTAACTGTATTTTTTTAATAATAAATTGATAATGGTACGGAACCCTTTGCGCGCGAGTCCGACTCGCACTTGGCCGGTTTTTTTTTATTTACGTCTAAACTATTTCTTAACCTACAGATAGTTTAGCTTTGGATTAATTTAATATTAAATTAACATCATTTAATATAAAGGTTAACATCATACCTTCCTATACGTAAGCTACACATTGTTACTAAAAGACACGTCATATTTATGATTTAATACATATATCTACCCATAATATGCACGTTTATTTCATTTTGTGTGCTGTATTTGTGTTATTACGGAAATTATACTTTTTCCTTATACTCAGGCCTGTAAATAAGGTCATGCGGCTCAAATGCAATTGTGAGCTAAATACAAATAATTTAAAGGCCATAGTCGGATTTTCATAGTAAGTCAGCCTTTAAATCAACCAGACTCTAGTATTTTTTTGTGAGTACCTCTTATGGTGAAGAATATTTCTGCTGAGTATCAACGTCCTATCGGTGACAGTTTTTGACTTATGATTTTTTTTAGTTTTTTCTTTAATGTGTTGTATCTCAGGATGTATAAAAGCGAATTGCTTCAAATTTTGAAATAATGTTCTTTATTTAGATATGCATCGAATTTAAAAAAATGAATATCGATTGTCGTATAAAAAAAAGAAAAAAAAAGACCAAAAAATTTTTCATATTTTTTTTTGTGTACCTATGAAGTAGTGACACCTCTATTTTCTTTTTCTAATTATAGACCATACATTGGCCTACTAGTTGCCTAAGTATCAAAATTTTCCAAGCGGTACTTCTTACCAAAAATCGGCAATATGTGTGGTCAAGTTCTGCATTCAATCGGTGTTTTTCAATGTAGTATACAAACTCTTCATTTATATTTGAGTTTTCTTATCAGGTTATCTTATTTAAGAGTAAATGCTAATGACAACTTAATGTCATCATGATGCAAGCTGTTTATTTCATTATTAATCGGCCGTTTATTATTTTCACTAGCGTAATTCGATATTATTTATGAGATATTCATTAAAAATAATATATTGCAGTTAAATATTATCGAGATACGCTAGTTGAAATGGTAAACGGCCGATTAATAATGAAATAAACAGCTTGCATCATGATGACATTAAGTTGTCATTAGCATTTACTCTTAAATAAGATAACCTGATAAGAAAACTCAAATATAAATGAAGAGTTTGTATACTACATTGAAAAACACCGATTGAATGCAGAACTTGACCACACATATTGCCGATTTTTGGTAAGAAGTACCGCTTGGAAAATTTTGATACTTAGGCAACTAGTAGGCCAATGTATGGTCTATAATTAGAAAAAGAAAATAGAGGTGTCACTACTTCATAGGTACACAAAAAAAAATATGAAAAATTTTTTGGTCTTTTTTTTTTCTTTTTTTATACGACAATCGATATTCATTTTTTTAAATTCGATGCATATCTAAATAAAGAACATTATTTCAAAATTTGAAGCAATTCGCTTTTATACATCCTGAGATACAATACATTAAAGAAAAAACTAAAAAAAATCATAAGTCAAAAACTGTCACCGATAGGACGTTGATACTCAGCAGAAATATTCTTCACCATAAGAGGTACTCACAAAAAAATACTAGAGTCTGGTTGATTTAAAGGCTGACTTACTATGAAAATCCGACTATGGCCTTTCTCTTACTTAATGTATGTATTTGTAAGAATTTTAGGAAGCTAGAACATTGTTTGATTTATCAAGAGCACCACAGTAATAGACTGATAGGATCCTTTGATAATGAGGCCAGAGCACTATTTAACACGTTCGCCTCCAGTACTGTTTCACTATGCGCTAATACTATTCCGATCGAAATTATCTGATAGAACTCCTATGCCAGTGACACGCATGTGTGACTGAACAGATTTTACTCTTATGCCAGTGACACAGCACTTGTGTCAAAAACGTTCGTATTTCTATGGCACTGGCATAGGAGGAAAAACTTGATTTATGCTAGTGGCATAAGAATAAGGTTAATCTGATCACGTATGTGTGTCACTGGCATAGGAATCAGATTTTGTTGGTCACACACACTGTGTCACCGGCGTCGAACGTGTTAACCTAGGTAAAATAAGTGTATTGTGTGATGGTTCTACGGAGCGACATTAAGCTAAGCGATAAAGCTCTTCAATAAAGATTACAAAACTATAGGTACCTCGGAGTTATATCCATAGCAACATGTAAAATATTTATTTTCATAGTGTATTTTTTGTCTCCAGCCCACACCGCCTAAGAAACCTCCCCGAAGAAACCTCTCAGTGTCCCCCACTCACGCCAACTCCCCCTCGGGCTACAGTTACGAACTGCGGGCACATGCGAGGAGCCAGGACGACTTGGACGACATACAGGTACAACCCCGGACATCCCCTGAGAAACAACCGTCTCACGCTTGCACCCACATCCGTCTCACCCGAACATTCTCGGACCTCTGTTCCCCAACGAAAAAGACATTATAGCTATTTAAACATGTCTGTGTCATCCCAAAAAGTCTTCTGATATAAATACCTTACGAACTGTAAAAAAAGTTTTTCGCACCACCTATTCGAATACGGGTCTTTTCTTCTCTGCTAGGAGGGATCAAAGGACCTCTTGCCTATCTATTGCCAGCCTAAAAAATTACAATGAAATATGACAAAATAAACAGTACGTTCATAATTCATAATAATTTCTTCAGAATCGATTATTTGCTTAAATATTAAATATGTGATATCTTTTATTTTTCTCATGGGTAGTGTGAATAGCAGTAGGTATGTGTCACACGGTATTAAAATTATTTCATCTTAGGCGTTAACCGTGTCAGGCGTTTGCCGTGTGGTGACGGCAGTAAGAATACATTTGTCACCACCCCAACTCCTCCTGCGGGTGTCGTAAGAGTCGACTAAGGGATTAAAGTGTCACTGACCATTCTACAAGATTGATGATGGGCAGCAGCGTCATCATAGTGGACACATTACTGCGATCGCCAATCCGCTTGCCCAGCGTGGCGATTATGGGCATTTACCTCCTAATGCGTCTATACGCATAGTTAATAGGAGAGGCCTACGTCCAGCAGTGGACTAACATAGGCTGATGATGATGATGATGATGATGATGAGGCGTTAACGCTTGAATCCTTCATTACGCTCAGGGTTCCACTTTAGAATCCCTCTCTACGGTCGGTATTCAATTGTGGAATCCGTCGCTCCATTCAGAATTCAATATACGCCCACGCCGGAAATATACCATTTTGATCCCTTGTGACTTGTGGCACAATCTACTTTTGTTATTCTTGTTACTTTGTTTAATATCACTATTATGTCATCAACCTTAATTGTATAAAATCTAGTACTCTCGACTACCTAATTGTATTGCATTCCATGTTTCCATTAGATTATAATATGCATATTGATACAGACAATCTCCTATAATAATATTTATCACCAATGTATAGATATAGTCCCTTAAGCAATTCACAGAAACGTGCGAATTCGCATTGCTGTCGCAATTCATCTGAATCTAATTGAGTCAAAAAGATAAATTTGGACGTTTCCGTGAAAATAAGAAAGAAAAAGTTAATTCACTACTTCTATAAACAGATTGGCTATGGAGCTAGTCCAGGTAAGTGAACAGAGATCTCTCTTGTTGCAGGGTGCTAAACATTACCTCAAACACGGTCGATCAGTCGACCAATACGTTGACGGTAAACTCTCCTACTCCGAATTCGAAGAGAACCATAACTCGCCTCGTATTGCCCCCATACCAAATCCCCGCCCTAGCCTCAAAAACCGCTCCCAACCCGTCGCAATAACAGCTATGTACGAAAACGTTGTCATAAAAGAACAGAATCCGAGACGAAAACTAAGAAGAAGCTTCGGACCTCAAAACGACAACGAAATGGAGGATAGAGTCAGAAAGTACTCGAACCAAGATAGGTCGTCTCTAGAGAGTCTTTTAGATGACCAATCCATTAATAGCCCAAGCGACTGTGAGCGATACTACGAGCCTAGGGTGGATATTCCTTTGTCACCGACGCATTATGAACAGCCGCCCACTCCGGACCATCCTCCGCCTTCGGCGAGACAAGCTGAGAATAGCATACACGAAAGGATCAGACCCCTTAGCCAGGTTAGTCCTGATTGCACGTAGCTTTTAACGGCACTGTTATTTGTATATTTAATTTATAGTTACATATTTATTTTCTTATGTTGTATGTACCTACATGGCGTTTTATATTTATAGTGACACAATGCACAAAATATACTGTAAATTTCTTGACTCGACATTGATTTCCTAGGCAAATCAATATTATATGTCAACAAAAGATAAGGCGTTCGTTTGTAAAAATAATTCGTTTTCATTTATGATTCATCGGTGATACAAGTAATAATAGAATTTTTCGTTTTTTTTCGTACAAACGCTTTATTTATCTTAAAAAATCTGTAATATTGCATGATTATAAACTTATAAGGGCGTTTTCACAAACCGTTGTTGAATTCACCTTGTTATTTAATTCGGTCAAGTTTAGGCTTATTCAACTCAGAATCACGAGCTCATTAGATTTTGTTAGGAGAAAAAATATGTCCAATAATTTTCATACAGTTTTCATTCCTTCCATTACGCTACCGCCTTTGAACATCTCTGAAAAAACGGTATCGTAATGAAAAAAACATTTTGGGACATTTTTTTCTCCCATTAGAATCGAAAGAGCTTGTGATCCTGAGTAGAACATGCTCAAACTTGTCCGAATTAAATAACAAGGTGATTTCACGCCCATAAAGCATGTCTTTTCGACTATAAGAAATTCAAATATTCTTTTTCGATAATTCTTTATTTTAAAGGATGCCTTGAAAATAATCGATAATTAAAAATTCACAAATATTTTTCAAACATTTCAGCTTATAATGGAGGTTGTAGAAGAAATAAGAATTAGAAAAAAATCTCAGGCTGACGAATTAGGAAATAGCTGATATATTTTTAAAACCCAGTTCATGCATTTAAACTGAACTACGGTATTTTGAAATACCTAGTCTTTCCGTGTTTCTGGTGCTGTTTTTTTTCTATTTAATTGTTTTGTTAAAGTATATGAAAAAGTATTTTAGGTGCTATATTCTATAGGATTAGTTATGTTATGACATTAAGTTTAAAA
>JALPQI010008587.1:0-44607 GCA_025490895.1 Thaumatotibia leucotreta
CATCTCGATATAATTCGTCGGTTGTAGCTCCAGCTTTTCTATGGGGTATATTTGGAACGGTTTATTTGTGGTGGTTGAATTATAGCGAGTGATATAGAACAGTTCAACAGACGATAAGGGCGACGCCAACGCGCCGAACAGATTGCACCAAGGCCAAGAGAACTGTTATCATTGGCTTTAAAACGCATATGAAACAAAGCAAATACTTATCTAGGAGCCATTCCAACGAACAATGTGTTCCGTGCATCAAGTGTAGTTTTTGCACTTGTTAAGTATGATGCGATATCTTGACAGCGAGTCTGACAGAGTACAAACTTGAAACATTGTCTGCAGTCTGCAGTAGCAAAACTGCATTGTTCGTATATTTGTACCGATGATGAATTTTAATTACTTATGCTACTAACATGCTATGCATTAGAGTAATGCTTTCAATCTTTTTCCTTGCATATATTTATTAACTTTGTTGACAATTTCCAGAAAGTATACTAGAGTTATCTATTGGCTGAATGTTACAGCTATTTACCTATACGCGTAATATAAAATCAGTAATTTCAGGTGTTTTTGTTTTTAACTAGTTTCTAAACTAACTCCCCTTCTGATTTGTTTGAAATTACACATTTTTAGGTAGTCGTGCCCATGTGCACTCGTATTGTTACTAGCTTTGCATTAGTCTCAATTAAACTGAGATTCGTAAAAATACTTTATATTTGCAAATACTATTTGTTCTGACAACATAATTTTCTTAGTGGGATAATGTATTCACACGCGCATATTCTGAACATCTCATAAATCTTATAATTTAGCCTAATTCAAACAGCGCGTACACTGTATCATAATGTAATAGCTGAAACCACTAACAAATATTTTAGCATTTTAGTAATTAATTACGTTTCACGAACGTCTTTGATCTGGTAAAAGCCAACATTAAAACATTTCTGAGTATTTGAAATCTTATACGCATGAAGTATTCGTAGCGTTTTGATAAATTTACATTTACGCTCGAAAAAACATGTGACAGGTGTCGATTAATTGTAACACTTCTATAAAAGCCAAGAATTATTACGGGGTTGTTCACCTATTATAAGTACGTAAACAGAAAAGGAATTGAATACTAAATTATTTCAAAGCTATTTTTTAAGCAGGTAAAAATGGTTAATGTGTTCTCTCTATCATAACAAAAAAGTTAGTTTCGAGTCTGGCGAAGAGTTCATTCTAACACATCGTTAGAACGCTTATCGTTTAAAATTCCCACGGAAAAGCATCTAACTGTTTCTACCACATAATAATTACATCGCATGTAAGCATGATAGTTTTCTTTATAAACTTGGTAACTCAAAATAAACACAGTTTAGCAACCAGCAGTCTCGTAAACCAAAATGAACGTTTTAAGATTTTACTCTTAAGTTTTAAGAGATTACTCACGTCGTTGGATACAATCGTCATTGATAGGACTATCCTGACACATTATAGTCAGGATTATAAATATTATAATATGGAGCGAACTTAAAACGGCAGAAATATAGTCTTCTAGGGCCGAGCTATATTTTCGTTCCCGTGGCAGTGGAGACAGCGAGCTGCTGGGGAGCAGATGCTAAGAAACTTATACGGGACATCGGAAGTCGTCTCCGACAAAAAGGAGAACAGGGCACAGAGTCGTTCCTGGTGCAACGACTGTCCATGGCTATTCAACGCGGAAACGCTGCGAGTGTTATTGGCACTTTTGCACCGGGAATGACGATGGGCGGCTATTTTCCTGTCATGTATATCCTTGAGGAACACGGGCTCACAAATCCCGGTTTTTTGATAGGCTTGCGCGGGGATATAGATCCAACACGTCGAGGCCCTTTGGAGAAATTTGCTGTGTTGTACACCTGCTGCAACCCATTCACGGGCACAAATACATATCCGTAAACCGGTCCCAGCAGGCGCATAGAGACTCTTAAGAAGGAATGGAAAAGACTAATGGGCTATGGTGATGGAGGATGGATGGATCAGAAATGGAACTATTGATAAGTACATGTATATTATTTTTAGTCTTTTTGTTTTTAAGTTAGTTTTAATTTTGATTGTGATTTTAGGTATTACAATACGTACCCACATTACTGATATAAATATTTATAATAACAAGTATGGAAATATCAAGATGACACAAGGGTGTGGTCACAGCATAACACCCTGCAAGAGGTTTGACGATAATCGACGCAATTGTTACGCTAGCATTACAGTTGGAGAATCACGTACTCGTACGGCATGCCAGTTCCGCGTTGGACGCCATTTTGTGCGTAGTCACATGGAAATGGAACGAGTTTGAAATATAAAAAAAAAAACTATACGTATGTCGGCAGAGCTATAAAATCCGTCGAGTTGCAAGTTGCAACATTTTCACGCGAGTTACGAGCTAAATCTCGACTTGCAAATGATACTGGCGATTAAAACACGAATCAACACTATCAAGTGCTAAAATTACACTAGCGAATCTATGTAATCTTTCATGGTCCGTGATTTTAGAAAGAATGTCTGAATCCAATCCTATCTGTATGAGAAATCGTTGGGGTCTAAGAAACACTAAGGTGTAATTTTGATTTAAAACTGACCCAGTTAACGTGCAAATTGCAGTATACAGTTAATTTTTTGTCCGACAGCTTTTTCTCATCCATCTTCGATTTGAATATGAACCGGTTCAATAGCTTGAAATCGCGTTTCGGACTCCTCTGCAAAAGATCAAAAAATGTTTCACGTTTACAAATGGTTTAGTTCTTTTTATATGTGTCATTTACGGGCTCGATATACAATTTTAAAGGTTATTGATTTTTAAATGTTAAAAACCAAAAAGTTCTAAGTTAACAAGCCGCTAAGTATTGTTTGTCCCTTTCGGTCTTATAGACATATTGATAAGACCGAAAGGGACAAACAATACTTAACCACGTGCTGAGTTAGGAGACGTTTTTGAATAAGGGGGTTAGTGCTTAGACTGCTTAGTGTACCTGTAACCATAAAACCATTTTTTTTTACAAAAGAAGTACCTATCTTATTAGTACCTCCTAACAATCAATTGTCAGCCGCCGTGGCCTAGTTGGTAGTGACCCTGCCCACGAAGCTGGAGGTTCCGGGTTCTAATCCCGGCGAGGGCATTATTTGTGTATTTATTTATTACAAATATTTGTTCCTTGGTCATGGCTGTCTATGTATTTAAGTATCTATATGTATCTATCTATTATATGTATAATATCGTCGCCTGGTACCCACATCACAAGCCTTAATTGAGCTTACCATGGGGCTAGGTCGATTTGTATAGAAGATATTTATTTATATTTATAATCATTACCTACTAACGTTTGACAATGTTTTTTCATCGAATGAAAGAGGTCGTTTGTTAGGTCCGTTATGGCATTTACGATCGTAGATTGCCCAAAGCAGGATGTAGCACAGTGCTAAGTTTGTTCAGTCGTGCTTAATGCCGATCCATTGGAGAGATTGTACGTCTATTGATGGTTTTCAGCGATATTAGAGAGCAAATTAACTTTTATCTTTTCAATTATAAACAATAATCGTTTTGTTTGTAAGTATACAACCAAACAAGTGACCCGTCAAACTTAGACTTGTCGCGTTATTTTTCATTTTATGTAGTTTTAGTTTTTTTCATTCTCGAAAACGGCACAACTGTAAACAAAGGTACTTATTTTGTTTATTTTTATTACGTATAACTTTAACGTAGGGAAATAAATAATTTCAGTTATGTTTATGTACCTACAAAATGTAATATAAAACTCCCTTTAATGATATGGTAAATTAAAACAGCACAATGTCAACCTTTCTGAATTTCATATCTCAACCTAATTATTTATTTGCTATTCGGAGGAGGCATAAACTCGAAAGTCTAGAACTTTAGACACATTGAGACTGACACTTCGTTTCTTTGGAAATAAATATTTATAAATTTTTCTGTAATAAAGTAGTAGCTAACACGTAGGATATTATTTGTATTAAGTACCTATACATAAAAAAGTATAACACAATGATCAAAAATTCCCACTAATAAAGGTTTATTCCTTTTGAGACCGCTCATTGTACCTGTACCGGTTATTAAACGTATACCAGTTATGAATTAATTGTTTGTTTTGTAATAAGTGTTATTGTTTTACAATTAAAATGAAGAGCAGTGATCGTGTCTCGGTTAAAAACTTATTTCACTTCTATATCGATAGTCGTGATTCACGGAAGATTATCTAACCAGATTGCTTCGCAAGGAATTGAGACCCCGTGATTTGTCTCAAGATATTCGATCTCAAGGTGGTTACAGCGAGCGAGTCGGCTCAGATAATAGAACTAACAAGCGACGCGATGGCAGCGCGTGCGCAGCCGAGCGCAACGCGCGCTCGACCGCATATCCGCCGCGATTCGTCTTCCTAGAGATCCTAGAGTAATTCACAACAATGTGAATGTGAAGGTGAATATTCTCGGCTCCCAAGTGTAAGAACTAATATGATGAACCAATTCAACACCCATATAAAATTGATGCCATTACAATTTGACGACTTCCATAAAAACACTATTTGTCTTCATCTTCCGCGCGATTTTTAATAGCTAATAGGTGTGTCGTTGAACTTTGAATGTGAACACCGACGTCATTTGTTTTTATGTTACATAACAGGTAGATCTTAGATCCAAATGAATTGCTTTACGAGCTCGCGTAATTAATATTTTAATGTAGGAGCAGTAATACGATATTAGCAGGGCACGTGATTAGCATCGAAATCAATATATTTCTTTAGAATTTGGCATAATGAAATAGAATGGTATTATAAAGCATAGTTATGAAATGAGGGGGTCAGACGGACCATTAGATTACTCAAAGGGTTGCCAAATCTGAACGCTTTGGGCCCTTTCGACTTGTGGCAGCTGCTTGTTCAATGCAGATTATTATTTTAACACCGCAGCCAGCTTAGGAAAGTTGGCGTATAATAGTTGCGAAGCTGATCCGATTTGTATGCTAATTTCGGGACTCCAAGTCTAACAGAACCGATCCTTAAATAGCCACTAATGGACTGAGTACGAGCAATAACAAGATAATCTTGTTGCCAATTCTACAGTTGTATTGTGACTACCGTTTCAGTGGATTGGTTAATTTTGCAACTCGTGCCGGTAATTGGTTGCAGGGTCCCAAACGATAATCAAATTATGAATGCTAATTATCGTGATACTATTGTTTGATGATTATCCATTTAAAAATAATAAACTCACATTAGTAAATTTAGGTACAGCAGCGTTATTTGTGACGGCATCGTTATGTAAAACATGTGCATCGTTTCATCGTTGCCTTAGCACTTCAGGAAAATAAACACGATATCAACCAAGTAAGACAATTATAAAACAAATTATAAAGATATAAATTAATAAAGATAAGTACCCAAGTGATAATGATAAGTGATAATCTAAATAATAAATAAATAAATAATAAATATCTTGGGACATCTTACACAAATCGACCTAGTCCCACGGTAAGCTCAATTAAGGCTTGTGATGTGGGTACCAGGCGACGATATAAATAATAGATAGATACATATAGATACTTAAATACATAGACAGCCATGACCAAGGAACAAACATTTGTGATAAGTAAATACACAAAGAATGCCCTCGCCGGGATTCGAACCCGGAACCTCCAGCTTCGTAGGCAGGGTCACTACCAACTAGGCTACGGAGGCTGACATCTTGATAATATTCGACCAGAAGAGGTTGAGTTTAGATGTTAGGTAATCGCTAAGATATTTTATAACATGTTATGTAGTAACCGAAAGGGACGAATGTGTAGCAACATCCTGAAAGAGGTAAGCGACCTCGTTGATCAAGAATCATCAATCATGATGAATCGCGACAAGTAGACATGAAGGGTAGATCATATTTCACTATTGATAATGACACAGCTATGTGGATTGTGGATGATTCTTTTAGACGATGACTACATGTTTAGCACGTGCCGTAAGTTGGACTTAAATGCCTATTTGTGAAGTTTAAAAATGTAGAGACTGGCAGGTTCTAAGTATTCATTAAAAATTAAGGCATTATCACTGATTGCAGTATCTAATATGTTCTAATTATCAGTTTATAGTAGTTAAGAGATTACAAGGATTAGTTAATAGAGGTCCATAACCCTGTCCGATTAGTTATTCATGACGAGAAACAAATAATTTCCGGCCAGCTTAGCCGGCAGCACACCATGAAGTAATTAGCAGTAGCCAACATGACGGCTATAGTCGGTTATTTATAAAGCCGAAGTGTCAAAAAACTGCGGCGACCTTGGTGCCCCCGCGCGGACTCGTCGATACGTTCACCTCAGGTGGGGCCCGCGGAACGAGTTGTACCATTACTCACATATGGAATATGGTCTATTTAACACTTGTATATTGCTAAATATGTAGATGACTGTGGAATTCGCGGAGCGCAGTTGCGGTAGCAAAACTAAGCTAGCTACAGGAATCAATACTTTTAATTGTCGCTTGTTCAACTATTTACTGCATTATTGAGATGGATGGCGTAGAATTGTACCTATGAGGAACTAAAATAGTATAAATTAAGACTCGATATTTATGAATTATGTCAAATGTCTGTACAATACACGGTAAATTATTTGCCTAGGCTTAGGTACGTCAAAAAATATACTTCTTTACCTTGAATTAGGTAAAGAAAATAGGTTCTATTTGACTTAAAGTAGCGTTCTAACCGTCTTGACAGCATTTCAAGATTACATAGCACGCATATAACAATAAAAGAAACTTGCTAATTAACAAAGTCAAACACCCAAAACATGGAATAAAAATAAATCAGACTTTGATCGATTGTGAGTTTGTATGAAAACATTAATCTGTATTGTTTATAAAGTTTTGTCGGCTTTTTGGAGGTGAGTGAGAAGCTATATAAATGCCCTTCTTTGAAGTACTGTTTCGTCTGAGATCAAATATCATTTTCTTGGAAAATTAAAATGTTTATCCACTCTAAAGAGAGAAACATAAATACATATGTATATCAATAAATGTCTACAATCAACTAGCATCATTCAACATCAATGTATTTTTTTCTTCTGCCGTAAATTTGAAACCCATTGTATTAACTTAATTCTGTCATAAACTAGCCCGCATAGTGAGCCATTTAAACACCAATAGATCGTTTTCTAAGTCATGGTAAGCCAACGCAATGAGAGGCAGAGAATTTAATGCGGGTAACATTTAATACTACAGCAGTTTACTAATAATAATAATACATACACTATGTTAAAGGAACACTATGTTCTTCAAATTGAAGCATTAAACAGAAGGAAGGTCGCTTTATTTAACGCGAAACAAGTATTCCAAATCGTTGTTTGACAAGGAAGCTAATGTGTGGCATTGAGCAAAGCGAACTCGGAAGCAACCCTGAAATGGTTAAAAGACTAAAGCATACATCTTTTGTACTACCTACGCACTAAACTGACGATAAATCATACATAAAAGATGTTGTTTCACTGACAGGGGGAGAATATGTAAGAAAATAAATAACCGGTGAGCGTTATATTTGAAAGATGTTATGTAATTCTTTCTCACAAAATTGAAATAGTTTAACACCAGATGATTTAGACAAGACATCCGTGGTAATTGAAATGCGACATTAAACGTGCAAGCGTAATTTACGCTAAAATTGCCTCACAAAATCTGCTAAATTGCCATTATAAATAAATCGAATTTCAGCAGTTTCCGATTGGTCACTCAATGGTAATGCATGGGTTTTGATTAAAGTTTTCACTGTCGCGTTTAATTAAAGCGATAGCCACATTAGTCGTTTTACTATAAACAGTAGCTGCATGAGTGAAACGAAAGTTTACCGCATCAGCGCACGTAGAAATCTGCAACATGCCATGGTGATGATTTTCTCATTTCTCGACAGGATGGAGCGATTTCTAACACGTTGCCTTAATACACTTTTACATTTAGTAATATTGAGGAAAACTAGTAAACAACCAATTAAGAGAAGCAACTAAGCGTTGAAAAGTATCTAATAAGTGCTTTTCAAGAGAAATTGAAGACACCTAATTTAAAGTAAAAGTAACATTTACAGAATAAAGTCAGACTTCAATAATCAGTAAATTTATAATTATTGTTTTTTACTTTAATTCGGCAATTATCAATAGTTATGATTAGTATCAAGCCGTATACATATAAATGCACATGCGTGCTTTGTCAGACGATGCGATTTACCATCAGGAGTCAGGAGTGGTCTCTAAACCGGTCGGACCGGCCGTAGTCGCTTCGTCGAAACACCGCCATCCAACTCACTTACTTAAATTGTTAAACTGTATTACTTGGCAAATTGAATGTGTCTCAAATGGAAGGAAATGACTTAAAACTGTTTCATTGCTTTACGTACCGGTATATTTTATCTGACGCCGGCTTGGTTGAGGTTGAAAATATTTATGCACGTAAGCTTCAAAGTTTCTGCACCAAAATTGTTAACCTTGGTAAATGCGATAAAATTACACTTAGCTCTTTTACGGAGTAATCGTTTTCCTATACTTTGAACTTTTGTTAAGTTTGAGTGTGTAAAGACAACTATCTATATGAGGATACAGAAATAGACTACGTTTATAAACAGCTCAATGGTACAAGGGGACACAGCCCTTCAATTTGCCACACTATCCCCCTATCCCCTACAAAGATGCCTACCAATAATTAAATTACATATTTCATTGACACAAAAATCGAAGTACCTAGCTAAGTGGGTGCATTTTAAGGTGTTTCTCCAATACCTACTAAGTTTATACCTATTTTACTTGTATGCTAGGTGTTCAACATTTCTTTTATTTATTTCGAAATAATAGCAATGCGTTTCCTGTCGCAAATCAATTCAAGGTGTCGTTACTCGTTACGTACACATCTTAAAATAGCTATAAAGCTATAATAAATTTTCCACAATAACCTTGCAGTGTTACACCTATACCGCGATAAGAATTAGTCATTCCATCCGTGGTGAGCCTCCCACACTTGCCGGGTGGACGCTAATCAAACATGCTGTACTAGTACATAATAGGTAGACAAATACGTGTGAGGAGACTAGGAAGCTAGTGGGACGGTCCGGTCTCGTTCCGTTCAATTCAAGGGACTGCTATTAATAACTGCTCTAAGCGTTCTAGCTTTATTAATAGGCAACTACCTAACCTAACGGCAAACTTAATTGAAATGGACGTAGGGTATCATCATGTTTGTGAATGATCTCTGATCAATATCTGCATTGTGTGCCGCTAATATTTTTTTTCTATTAGTTTTCTGATGCGCGTATCCACGTTCCAGCATACGAGGGCTTAATTGATGTTTCTGGTGATTTTTCCTATTAGCATTTGCTAATACGTACATGAGTATGTAAAATATAGCAATTGGTTGCTACCTTTTCGAGGAATGGAAGAATAATGAATCAATTGTACCGGTAAAATTACCGGTACAAATTAATCCCGATTCCTAGACGAGCACCAAGTGGAATAAACTTTTGGTTGGATTGGTAGATCGTGCAAACGGTATAGTATACTAGCATATGTGCATTTAGATTATGGTATGTATAAGTGTCGACACCTACAACCTTCACTTCTTATATAAAATAAATTGAAGCTACTTATTTTTCAATGTATCGCCCACATACGATCAGTCATGACTGATGATTACTCACATCACTAAGGCGGGTAGGTGTATTCCTATGTAATTATATGCCCAGGTTCTCATTACCTTTATGAAAAATGTATAGTCGTTTAATTAAATGGAAAATTAAAAAAATATATACATCGCACTATTCGCACCTACCTGTCATGCTTACGTAAAAATGCAGCAAACTGCAGCTATATCCCGCATCAATTCCATTAATAATGTGGGAGCGGTTAAGTAATCTAGAAAATCAATACTAGCCGGCAAACAGCCTAGCTCGTAGGTAAATTAATTATAACTCTAACCATTCATTCATAATCATAAAGCAGGCACCAAAACCTAAATACCTAGTTTGATTATTCAATCGCGCTTAAATTTGTGATCGCTTAATAATATCGCGTTGCAATGTCAGTGAACGATGCAAGCTCCTGATAAAACAGATGATTCGAATGTGGGTAAACAAACCAAACGATTGTGACATTTTGTGACAGCCGCGGCAAGACGGCCTAGAGCGCAGCGCCGGTCAAGGTATACGGGCCAAAGGTCGATGACAGCGCAACCGCGCCGCCAAAAAAGCATGCCAACACAATTCTGCCGCGTTCCAACTAGAATATTCTAAATTCTAACCTGACGAAATGGATTCGTTTTCCGATTTTGGCGTCGTTGGCGGCATCGGCAGCGGCATCGACGGCAGCGGCTGCGACTGCTGCTGCTGTTGCATCGTGCATGTGTTTCCAAGCAAAGACTGAGCGGTATTGTATGTCATGCCATCGTCGTAGCCCCATAGCTCGAGCCCGCCGTACTCGGGGGACGCGAGCGATTCCGGAGACATCACCATAGCCGGCGGCAAGCCCAGAGCGGAAGACGACGTCACTTCGGACGAGCTCTCCTCGAGCATTCGCAGCGTCTGGAAGCCTCCGTTGTTGGACCAGCGGCGTCTCATGTCGACGAGCGCGTCACACGCTCCGAAATCCACGATCGCCGATGGACATCCTACGCGGGCTTTCACTTCACTTTTTCCTCGCACTAACTTTTAAAAACACGCAACACTCCGCGCGTCTAACGTTCACTGTCAACCACTAGAACTTAAACGTCTCGGTTAATAACTTTCTCGTCACTACACAATCCGTGCAACAGGTTAGAAAAACTAGCGAGTCTCACGAACGAACGAAATAATTTTCTAAGGTACGAAGTTTGAAAAAACGAGAGGAGTGCGTTGCGCTCGCGCGACCGCCGTCAACGGAGTACATAGAGCGAGCGAGCGACGCCGAGCTCTCACTGCCACGGTCGAGTGTGACGTCACGTCACGGTCCCCGCGCCGCGCCCCCCGCGCGGCCCCGCGCAGCCGTGGCACAGAAAGTCGACTCGCGGCGACATTATGTAGCGCGCGATAAAACACCCTCCATTTTTAAGCGACTCTATCAACTTTGCTTGTTATGTAAGTTTGTTAAAGCTAGAAATATATAAAGACCTAATTGCTTCAATTTTGTTTCATATTTGTTTGACAGTCAAGGTTTTTAATGAGTATGTTATCGTACCTGAATGTCCTGAATAACATATTGCCTTTTCGGTAACAGCTGCCTGCTAAATTATACGTTAAATTTAAATTTGATTAATTATTCCACGCAAAACACTAACATTAATTAAAACGAAAAAGTAACAAAGTACCTACACCATGTTCCTAGGTGCGTGTCTGAATTTTATTGATGATATTCCATTTCCTTAGTTTGATTAAGTTAATATCTACTTAACGCAATATAACTGATCTTACGTAGGTACGTGCCATCAGTCAGGCTAAACATTTATAGTAACAAGGTACCTAAGTACCTAAGCATTTCACGATTACATTATAACATTTATAACTTATAGAGATCTAAGACGGATTCTTAGAATATACTACTCTCAGCAGCTCGCAACCCCAATATCGGGAACCCGCAAGGCGAAGTCAACTAGGTCACCGCGGGATTCAGCAAAAGGTCAATGTTAAGAGGCCTATCGACCCCCGACCTACTTACCACCTATCGACACAAATATCAACCGCGCTAACCTGACACATTTCAGAACCGTGTCACCGAAATGAGAGATGTCCTCAAATACGGAGCGATGACCTGAATTACAGGTAGTTATCGCTTTAGCCAATATCCGAATTATCTGTGATAAAATCGCAATGGCCTCGATCCATTTTGGCTCCAAAAACTTTGACGCCTTTCTTCTAAAGCACAACAGAGACAAAACACATTGACTATTTCTGATCCTTATTACAATACGAATGAAGTTGACGAATGATTAGTTAAAATAGTTTATACGATAGTTCTAAAATCGCTAGAAAACATGACTAAATGCAATGTCTACAGCTCCATTTCGGCTTTCGTAAGCCGCATTTCGTAATCTGATTCTTTTGGCACAGTCATGTATGAGATGGTGGCGTAGATACCATGACGCGGCCATGATTGGTGTTGGCGTCATCGGATCACGTGCTAGGAGCGTTGACCGCCGGTGTTTTGGAAATACAGCGTACTTCCTTACCTAATGCTAGACATTAGATCTTGCCAGAGTTCCGGAGTTATTATTTCGATGGTAAATAAAAATAGACGCCATTCATTTGATGCTATCTTGATAATATATCGGGTTGTGTATGTGGATAGATACTTGTCATATTTCTGTAGCCGTACCTTGACTTTGCGAGTATCTGTAACGTTAGGTTTTTCTCGATAGGTAGGTACATAATAAAGCAGGCCATCGCGCTCTTTCCAATATGCCAGTGCTGCAGTGCGAGCGCGATAGAAATAGAATGCATTAAATGAGTAAAACCTAATGTAGGTAACTAGGTACCATTTAACTTCCAGCTCATAGTACGGCTACAGGAAGCTCCTAAATCTCTCTTAAATCTTACCTATTAAATCTGACTAAGAAAAATTACTACGATCAAAGTAGTAGGGAATATTAGGTAGTCCTGTAACCCTTAAACTTAATAGAGCATGAGCCATACCTCATACCTAAATTTCGTTGGCTTTGCATCATATTAGTTACAAAATAAAGTGGGAAATATACTACTAATTAAGAGATAAACAGCATGACCCTGGGCATTTCTTAGATACTAAATTTGACGGGTGTGTCACAACCATGTTCAAAAAGCTAAGGGTTTCCATGAAGTCCAATGTTTAGATACTTTTTTATTACTTATTTATAAAATAACTGTTGCGTCTATCTTTCTATAAGCATAGGGTAAATCACGCCTAGTTTAATAAGTTATTGTAGTTATTACAAAAATAGTACAGTCGACGACAAACACATCATTGCGATTTGACTGGGTGCCTAAAATATATTTACACGACTTTAATGTCAAGTCGTTTTTGGCACCTAAGCCGGAATTACATTTTTGACGTAGACTGCAATGTGTAGTATGTACAATTACCGAATCGTGATATTGAGCACGTAGTGACGTACTTATACGTACTTATATCATCGATGAATACATATTCAAAGCGACATGGTAACTTAATTAGAGGCTCACATGAATATTCAGGACTAAACTGAGAACTCAGATTATACACCCAAGACGAGGCTGTTAGGCTCCAAATATATTTAACATTATAATTATTTTAATTCCTAATTACCTACGTTTTTACGCAAATATCAATTATATTTGCCTACTATGATATCTGGTGATAATACTTGGGTAAAAGAAGAAATCAGTAAGTAAATTTTAAATAAGATTCCACCCAGGTGGATACCTCGAACGTTAGTGAACTTATAGAAAACAGTAGACAGGTACTCCTTTCTTCTTTTTTTCTTGTAAAAGATAGTACAAGTTTTTCAAAAAAAAATACATAAAATTAATTAGTACCTAGTATACCGTACAGTATTTCCATAGAAAGCGGTAAGTTTCACCATACCAAGAGATTCTAAAAGAGGTATAAGTTAACCGTAAGTTAACAAGAATCGCTTTGAAAAGCTGGAAGAAGAATGTCAATCTACAATCAAAATTATGTTTTACCTAGGTACATACTGAAAACACGTGACTGATAAAAGGTTACAGTAGTTGAACCAATACAAATCCAATTTAACCCGGGGAGCATGACCCAGGGTATTTCATACCCACCCCTGTCACTTATGTCAATAATGACAAAGTCTATTTTCCAATAACATTTTTTCACCTCATGCTCACCGGGTTAAATCAACGTTTTACAGGTTTCATTCTTACTTAGACAAACCTTTAATATTTTGAATAAAACAAAATCATTATTCGAATATAAACATTGAAATACGTTAATAACTAAGTTACGATCAAAACCACTTCGTACATCTGCATAAAAGCTTTAGAAGTAGGTAGGTACATTATTCTGGTTAGATTCTATTAATTTGGGCATTCGTGCGTGCAGGGCATTACAGAGTGTTCGATTCGACCCCGCCCGCGCCTCTCTGCCGAATTACTTTGCATTTATCTCACGATGTTTACACGTTCCGATTCTTGGTTCGGAGGGTCTACCGTGGACTATATTGTCGACGTGTTGCCTCTTTGTCGCACTTGTAAGTACATTCCACTACGTGTACGAGAGCACCGCGAAAATCGAGAATCGATTTTTTTTCTACTGTCGTTGTCACTTCTATTCCCTAAAGCATAAGAGTAGGGACTCTACGAAATTCGAACGTTACACAAAACGTGATTCGTTGATTTCGTAGAGTGGGGGATAGAATAGCGAATGCTCGTTTGGTCTGAATGCACCTTAAGCCTGAATTCCTTAAACCAGATTCGCACTTTATGCCAAAGCATTTCCAAATGTGAGACTAGATGTTTGAAGTTGACTCATTTTAATTAGTTCCTCAATTAACAAAATTCGAATAGGGAAATGACAATTCTAGCAATTGTTAGACGTGCACACTTAATTAGGTTTTTTATTCCTATGTCACGACGAAAAGATATTGCGGATTTTTTTTTATGATTTTACAAAGATGATACCTTGGTGAACGGCTTAACAGGGACACAGTGCGGGGATGTATTTTACGAGATAATTATAGAACAGTCACGATAGGGTAATTTCCATACTACATAGCAAGAGACAAATGATCATTAAACGATTTTCCGACGACCAGTAACCGATTCGGCCTCGATATTTCAAACGATCGTTACGATTGTCGCTTACAAAATGAGAAACAGCAGGGTCTAAAAAGTCTTTCCTGCACCGATTGGATACAGCCTTGATCCCAACTAATGTCTATTAACAGCTCGAGGAATTAAATCGACTTTTTGCTTCAATGGTTTCCATTTAAATGTAAATTAAAGATAAATAAAATCGACCAGTCGCCATCATTACCGAATTTGTGATGCTCGACGACAGCAAACCTACCTGCCGAATTAAAGTTTGTTTATTGTTTGAGCAGGCTTCGGCCGACAAGCACACTGATGGCCATTATCTTTGGAGAGCTTTATTAATTAATTGCCTTTACCACTAATAGCCTCTAAAAGCATTTCATTAAATCGCGAATTGCCAATTCGCGTTTTTAAGTTTGTTGTTTTTTTATTAATTGCCGCAGAATGAAAATCACTTGTCATGGCGATAGCGGTTGGTAGCTGAGCAAAGATTTATGTACGAATTCTACATACCGGAAATGATTAATGTAATCGAATCTTGGCTGCTAGCCATCCAGCCTTTTGTTGCGGCTTTTAGGGAATAAGTAAGCAAACAAGACTATTTAAACCATCCTGCTTTAACAATGGCGATGAAAAATCGATGAATTACCGTTCCGGGTCATCAGCTACATATCCCGTCTTACCTGTAACAAGAAAAAAATTGATGAGAAAAACTAATCGACCATCGTCATCGACACATCATCGGTCTAGCAGTTAAAATGTTAATCACAACGAACCTCATGTTCACTACCATTACCGCAGGGGTATTAAGTTTTTCATGTTTACATTGTTATTTGTAACTTAAACCATTATGGTTTGATAAAAACGAGAAAATCTAAATTATCGAACGCGATCCGCAAAACCATGACGGAGCGTAAGACGACGCTCACGAAGCTTTCTCGGTAGAGCGCACTCAGTGTAAGCCGACGGTTTGCGGTGGTTATGGATTACCTAGAGCTTTCGCAGCTTTTAAGTGTTTTTCAGTCGGCCGGTTATGCGTCGTTGTCGTGTTTTTACTAGCGATGTGCAGGCGCATAAAAAGTGGACGCGGCGGAGTGGTCTGCGCGAGCGCAATTAAGACCAAGGTCTCCGGGTTATCAAACCCGAGACGGCGGTGCCGCGCCTCGCCGCCGTCGCAAAAAAATGTAGCGAATAATGAAGTCGATGGTATTAAAAGATAATAGCCGGACTAACACGCCTGTGTCCTTACCGGCAGCACCGGTTGAGCCGAGCCTAGGCGAGCAGGCAGCCATTGCAACTGATGGGGTGGGAACCGATCTACTCAGGACGTTTTGCATGGCACGGCTGCGCCGAGTGCGCGGCACATGTCCTACCGGAGCCGGATAACGTATGTTTTTACGAGAATTCCGCAGTTGCAGGTGGGAATTACGCGCATTATAACATTATGCATTCTCATCAGATAGAAAGGTCTCAACGGCAAAACATAATTTTGAGAATTTGGAGACTGTCACATGTCGACACGCGTCAACGTCATCCCGGTCATGGCTGCTACCCGGAATGAGCCATTTTCGAGTACTTTGTTTATAAGGATGTGTGAAGGTTGTTTACATAAATATGTATATCTGTATGTCAGATAGACCTAATAAAAATATAGTGTTTATTGTATAAGATAAAATCCAATCGCGTGGCCTTCATACGCTTGTCGGAACAACAATAACTTTAATCTTTGCCCTAGATATGTTAAGGTTTACACCAGAAAAGACGAACTCTTTCAAAATCACACTAGGAATTATATAGTAGGTCAGTGAATGGCTCTGGCTACTAGCCATGACGCGAAGTCAAGGCTGAGGGGCATCTATTGCATACATAACCAAATCCTGTTCGTTGACTCCTATGCACTTGACAGACTGATGTCATTCGCACTGCAATGTGACCTGCTAAGGAACCACGTTACCGTTCAGTCACATGAGCTTACATAATGCCTAGACAATGTAATCTGACGTCGAGTGAACGTAGTCTTACTGCAGTGAGCTTTGGTTGCACTTTCGCTTGGACGCATTCGAACTCTTCAATCATTCGCAATCTCTATATCTGTGATTTAGAATGTTGGTTAAAATTGGACTTTATACTATAATTAATACGGTTCAAGTTGAGATTTAAGCTTCGTCTTTGAGCCGTTTCGAAATGTGTAGTAGTTGAAAGTAGTACCTATCATTTACGTGATGTAACTATCGAGTCCGAGTGATACGATTGTGAGCGTGGTTGGGACTGCCCTGGGCACGGATTGGTATTGTATTGACGGGCTGGGAACAGTCGAGTGGTGCGTGCTTTGCACCAATTACCCTCCAATGCTCTAATCATAGAGATAAACTTAGGTAACTGTTCTGTAAGATTTACCATCGCTTTACGGTATATTGTTTGGGTAAAGCTCTGAAGGGAAACTTCTAAAGTTGATTAAATTTGAAAGGATGTTTTTCTTCAACACCGCGGCATGCCGAACCGGATATTAATCACGATTAAAGTCAGCAAAATGTTGTAATTGGACCGGCGGTGTTTTATGAGCTTATTTACGAGTTTTCTCGCGAGTTTTTTTGTCAGAATCAAAATTCACAATTCGGCTTGTTTATTTAGGCTTTAAGTAATACCGGCCTGTCTAAACAACCCTTAAAACGAGTTACTTAATTAAGAACAAGAATAGGTAGGTATCACAAATCCTTTGATAAAATTAATGAGAGTTGTGGTGTATTTGATTTGTAACTAGGTATTTTGTCTACCTCGGCATGAAAAATCCCTAATTAATTCGAGCAAAACCATTACAGACAAGCATAATGTAGAGTCTGCATTAAACAAAACCTTTTAAAGCACGAAAAAGCTAACTTTCTTACACTCATAGCCCATGACGAGTTGCAAAGTTTTAAAGTGTATTTCAGCGGCTGTAACAATATAAAATATCAGCCCGTATAAAACCTTACCATATCACATAATTCAGCCAATCAGTTACGTAGAAGACTTATATTGCAAATAGGTCAGCAACGCACGATGCGCCCGCGCCGACCGTTGGCTGCGCGTGAGTGGCCTACCGAATGCACTCCACGTTGCGTAACACATTGTCCTCGCTATTGTAGGAAACCCGGACGGACATGTATCAAATAGACATTTTACATCGAAGATAGTCGCTGGAAATTCTGTCGCCAAGCCCCTTTGCCTGTAGATAACTAATATAATATTTATTATATTGCCCGATTTGATTTGACAAATCATCCCGAAACTTTTTCTGTAATTTAGGTACTTTTTACATGTAGGTAGTTAGTTGTCGTTTTGACAACTTATTATAACTTAAATTGAAATTGTAATTAAAATTAGAGCACATGAATTCGAATTTAAATAAATCTGTACTGGAAATGAAAACAATGACTAGTGAGAAATACAAAATGAAAAAAAAAACTAATAAAGATAGTCCAACTAAATATTTTTTCCCATTTGATACCTGATTAACCACAAATTACGAAAATAAAATTGGTATTTTTGTGGAAAATCTCAAGAGCAAGCCAAACAGAATGAACACAGGTTCTTTTCTCTGTCCTCAATAGGTTATTACATTTACATAGAGGATTTAGGTAATCTATCGATTCTGTGTCTGTGTATGATACCACCTTAACTCTAGGTGCGATGACACAACGATGCATGCAATTGGGTCGACTGTTGCTAGGGACTCTAATGCATTGTTAACTATTCCTACTTGCGCGAACGCACCATTTTTTGTTAACATCACTGATGTCATCACCTTTTTTTATGGCGTCGTCATTAGAAACTTAAGATATGGTTTCAATAATGGACGTTTCTAAAATAGATCAGTTTATACATGGAGGGGTTATGAAGAATTTAATGGGGAGTTTTAAGATAGACCTTGGAAAGTTAAAATAACGTTTGGATAACGTACGAGACTTAACGTATTGTAGAACGTTCTAGCATCCGCCACTTACTGACACCGTATGTCAGTCAAAGATTTATATAGTCTCAAGGAATGATTAAGAATCAACGTCATGGTGAGAACAAATAACATTTTGTTGATATTTCATAGGACTTCATAATTACAATCACTTATCTAGACAAGATTTTCGTTGAATTGTGATAATAGTGTGGGTATTGCATGTAAAGGCTACTCAAGACAATGTTTAAGAAGTCTTTGGACTTGATGACCTGCGACCAGCTGCTCTAGGAAAATGGTAATGCAAGTAATGATAAAACAACACTGTAATTACACAAATATTTGAAACCTACGCTTTCTAGCTTTATTAATAGACAGCTGGAGTCATCTTCAGACTAATTTCTCATGATCAGCCAGCCGTGGAACAATACGTCGACAAACATTTTTTTATTTTCGTACAGTTTTACAGAGACTATTCGTTTCTTTGACGTGTGCCGTGTCGAGTGTCAAAGGAAACGTTGACTTCTAGCACGCTTTGGCAAAAAACATGGAAAATTAAAATAGGAATGCCTGACAAACTAAGTCGCCTGCCGCTTCCTTGCCAAGTTTGCAATTAGACAGAATAATAAGTTTCTTATTTTATTAAAAAACAACCACATGTGCGGATCTCGTTATTTTGTACAATTTTTTGTTCGGATTATTTTAAGATCCGCGTTATTCCGCGAGCCAGATGCGATTTAAGCTCTGGACTATAAGGAAGTCGCAATTATGTTCGTGTCATATTTTGTTTTATGAGGGTAATTAAGTTTTGCAAAGAGATATATTTACAAAGGAAACATCGAGTAGGCATCATCAGATCGTAAATGCTAATGAGGTGAACAGGGCTTTTCAAGTCACCGTAATTGAGTCGACTATATGAAGAATTATAAGTCAGTCCAGCTAGACCTTTGCGAATAACGTTGGTAGCGCAAATTGAAGGTAATTACTACTAATTGTGATTCACGGTCATGGCCAATAAGCACCAATAAGCGATAACATGGGAACTCAGAACCGAAGGTCCACTGCAGACATGTCCTATTGTGAAGCCTTAACCACATGTAATTTATATCACGGACGAAGGATTTAATGAGTGCGCTAATGAATTCACAATGAGACCCTTCGCGTGAACATAAATCTAGAGATGTATGTTTCATTTTCTTAATGTTCGTATCTTCACCTTTAAAACTCGCTTTGGTTCTTTTATTCACAGGAAACTTGACTTAAATATGTTGAAGTCATTAGTCCTCTACGAGTCCTATACAAGGTGGCCAAAATATAAGAGCATTCCCTTTGCCAGTGCATGGGTTTTTGAAAGTCAAAAGTATCATTTCAATTTTGCAATATACTTAATATAGTACTAGGTTCTACTACGTTACTGTGTAGTACTAGTATGTACTACCACTATTTGTGAAACTTGTACTAATTTCCAAAAAAATCCCCTAGGGATATTTTTCGGGCCAAAACCTCACTAGCAGCACTCACGTACGTTTTGTCTACCTTGTATAATATATAAGACTGAAAGTTGTTGTCATAAATAGGATTAAAGCTGGTTTGGCTCGGAATTTCAAAAGCTCACTTACTCGTAAGTGCCAAAGTGCTATCACAAGAAACTAAACAGATTTCTTCTACCTCAAGTCGTCGCTATAATTTAAAGAGCAGCAAACGCTTACATAAGTGGCCGAACGTATTCCAGCATGTAGGTTTAGTAGAAATTCCACGTAACCTATTAAGGCTATTGCCAACAACGGTTCGCCGATAGACACCTACGGAGTACGGACGCTTGGCCTACTTGCGCTGGCCTGACGCCAGGGGCATTAGGTATTTCCACTATTTCCAGATATCTATCTCGATTTGTTAGAGTTGATCCTTTAATGCTCCGGGATCTGGCCCCTGAATATAAATGCTTGTTTCGATCCAACTGACTTCCGATTGAATTGTTGTTGTTAGAATTTAGCCAATGTACTTTGGTATTTTGGTGCGCAACATAGTTTTAGATCGAAGAGAGATCTTGAAACTTCTAAATATTATGTATACTTTAGTCGTGTGTCTAGTTTATTTATTATAAAGCAAATTTAATAGCAGATAAACATTCATTAGGTAAATTAATATAAGTATATTACTGCCTAGGTACTTTAAAAATATTTGATCAAGTCAATCAATTTTGGTAAATAAAACAACTAATCCCTACTAAAATATCTATCGTCTGACGTATGCACTATCTGAACAGTTTTTTTTATTTCACCAACAATCAACATACTGATATCAGTAAGTAATAGCCAATTATACACATATGATTAATAATTGATTCACTCGGTCGGTAACAACATTATCTGTAAGAAACGAGTCAAATAATTTCAAACGTTATATTCATTATAAGAAAATTTAACAATATTGGTCATGAATGTGCAATTTTTCAGATCTTGTTAGATTGTAAGATTTGTAAGAACTTTCTTTTCATACGACGATGGTGGAAAACTTGAAATTTTCATGTGACGTATTTCCTACTTAGCTCAAATTTTTTTTTTATGAAATTGACATCTGCCACAGTTTACTTCCTCCGTTAATTTTTCTCTTATTTATTAGAATTTACCTTTTACATTTGAAAATATCACCATTAAAAGTACAGAATGCACTTAATTTAACAAATGAAACCATTTTTTCCGTCCGCAAATGCAAAAAATTAATGTTTCATGGAATACAATAGTCTGAGAAATTTTGACAGCCTACTTACGTCAAAGAAATGTTAATGTTTATACCAAGAATTATGCAAGGCCTAGAAACCCTGCCCTATTAGGAGGCGTAACTGCGTACGGCAGAAAGCCGAGCATCCGCCGGCCGGCGCGCTGGCTGGAACGGGCCGCACCGGCGCACCTCGCCCCAATCGCTGCCAGCTTTGACAGGAGTCGTGACAGACTTTTATTTATATTGTGTTGTGCGTTTTTATAAGTATTTTAAGTTAATTTTTAAGCTGTGAATTTGTTTTTAAGGTGTGTATTTATTTATTAAGATTTTATGCAGGCCGCGACCCAATCTGGAAATAGCACGTCACAAAATCCTGACCACCCATGTAATCTGTGCACAAAATCATTTCAAACCAGGAGAGGCCTTAACATTCATATAGCTAAAGTCCATCGTAACTGTCTCAGTCAAGATGTCCCTCCACTAAATTTAGACAATTCGCCACCCATTGATCCAGTCCAACCTATCCATTTACGCCTCAGCCAATACAAAAACAATGTAAAAATAGTAAGCCGTATCCCTCGCGGGGCCCGAATCTCTGTTGCTACTCATTTAGCTCAAATAGTACAAAAATGCCATGAATCTAATACCCCAGCAGACTGGCATAACCTCCTCCTATTTCCGTATAACATTTTACACGCTAAAGATGACGATAAAAGTATATCATTAACACAAAAACTTAAAAATAATTGTTCACTACATTCTATCCCTCCGATCACATTTAAACGTTCCACATCAACACTCTATAATAATATAAAGGCCATTGAAAATAAAATAATAGACGGAGACCTCAAAGGCGCCTCCCGTCTTCTTTTTTCTAGTGACGTGCTATCCCCAGATAACCCAGATACTCTTTCGGCCCTACTGACCAAACATCCCCCAGCTCCCGCGATCCCTTATTTTTTCGATCCTCCAACGGCAACCGAGTCCTGCTTGCAGATTAAAAACATTGATGTAATGTATTTAACGCTATACTGTCTTTCAAATCCGGCTCCGCGGCAGGACTGGACGGCCTCAGCCCTCAACATTTAAAGGACCTGACATGCCCTTCAGTAGGTGATGCAGGTGAAAAACTGATTACACATATCACGAAATTAATAAACGCCATGTACGCAGGCAATATTCACCCAGACATTGTACCCGTGTTATACGGAGCCAATTTAATCGCCTTAACTAAAAAGGACGGAGGGGTGAGGCCGATTGCCGTTGGCGCAACACTTCGCCGCCTGGCTTCCAAAATTGCTGTCCGACATATTCTACCAAAATTGCAAAAAGTGTTTGAACCAATTCAATTAGGCTTTGGCATTAAAGGTGGCTGTGAAGCCGCCGTGCATTCACTCCGTACTTACCTTCACGACGACCAGTGCGAAGTGTTGCTAAAAATTGATGTTAAAAATGCTTTCAACACTTTGGACAGAGACGCTTTGTTGGCAGAAGTAAAATCTATAGTTCCCGAAATTTATAACTACCTCCTTCACTGCTACGCGGACCCAACGAAGTTGATGTACCGATCAAACGAGTTGTCGTCCGAAGTCGGCTGCCAACAAGGCGATCCCCTAGGGCCAGCTATTTTCAGTTTGGCTATAAACCCAATTATTCAAAATTTGTCTTCAAAATTTAATGTATGGTACCTGGATGACGGGACCCTAGGAGGTGATGTGGACTCCGTACTTTCAGATCTTACAGTTATTATAAACAAATTTAAATCAATTGGACTAGAACTAAATTTCAACAAATGCGAACTTTTTATCCCAAATTCTTGCGAAAACATCGACGAATTAAAACAAAAATTTAATGAATTAGCGCCTAACATTAAAATAGTCGACCAAAGCAACCTGTACCTCCTAGGGTCTCCCATCTTTGAAGAAAGTTTTCCCGATTTAGTTCAAAATTATGTTTCCAAATTCCAAAATCATTCTCATCGTTTGTTACAGATTAAGTCACATTATGCTCTAAGTATTATAAAATTTTGTCTTTTTGTTCCTAAATTAACATATGTGCTACGCTGCTGTCCTCTTTGGAAACATCAAAATCTCTTGTCAGAATTAGATTGTCTCATCAAAAATAATTTGGAGTCGGTTTTAAATATTCAGCTAAGCGAGCAGTCCTGGACCCAAGCATCCCTTCCCATACGATACGGTGGTATAGGGATCCGCAAAATTTCGAGTGTCGCTTTACCAGCCTTTTTGTCGTCAGCCCACAGCTCGTTCAGTCTCATGGGAAAAATCCTACGCTCAAACTGTGAGACTTCGGGCTTGGCTGACGCCAAAAATGCTTGGTCGATAGCTTGCCCTGGTCAAAATTTTCCCGATCACCCGAAATCTCAAAGGAGCTGGGATGACATCGCTTCTAAATTAACCCTTTCCTCCCTTCTCAGCCAATCCAGCATGGAGGGGCAAGCCAGGCTGCTAGCCGTAAGTACCAAGGAAGCTGGGTACTGGCTCCGAGCGCACCCCTCCCCAAATACTGGTACTTTTTTAGACCCTAAAACTCTCCAAATTTCAGTTAGTCTTCGCCTCGGGGTCCCGGTCTGCGCCCCACATTGTTGCCCCTGTGGAATCGACGTTGACCGTCTTGGACACCACGGACTTTCCTGCCGACTAAGTGCGGGCTGTTTCTCAAGGCATACTGCCCTCAATGACATAATCCGACGGTCTCTTGCGTCAGTTGGTGTGCCGGCTCTCTTAGAGCCGACCGGCATATCCAGAACCGACGGCAAGAGACCTGATGGTATGTCTTTGGTTCCGTGGAGTATGGGACGGGTGCTGGTGTGGGATGCAACCTGCGTAGACACGCTAGCCCCGTCTCATCTCCACCGAACCTCTGCGAGGGCAGCGGCAGCAGCAGAGGCGGCCGAAAAATCCAAGGTGGGAAAATACAGTGGTCTCGGCGCCGAATATAATTTCGTTCCTTTCGGCGTCGAGACCTTTGGTCCGTGGGGTCCTAGCGCTCTGAGTCTCTTCAAAGACCTATCGAAGAGACTCAGAGACGCAACGGGAGATCCAAGAGCTGGCAGCTTCCTCGCTCAACGCATTAGCTTGGCAATCCAGCGAGGAAATGCTGCCAGCGTCCTGGGTACCATGCCGCAGGGGCCTGTTTTAGATTTATTTTAGATTTTATTTAGTTTTATTTTAGATTGTATGTAGTTTTAGTTTAGTTATACTTTTTAAATAAGATTTTGTATTTGTAGTTTGTTTAAAAATTAAATGTACAATGAGTAAAAAAAAAAAATTTAGGTAAATATTAATAATTTAAAACGTGATAGTTAGAAAAGTTGCCTTGAAAAAACCTATACATAGAACAGTAACTTCAGAGGAAACACACCCTACTACGTCCATGACACAATCATATGTTTTATGTTACAATAAGCACATTTACATACGTAGTATTGTTTACTACAATACGTGTATGTAAACCAAGAAACACAATTTCAAAAGCGTAAAAACAGCATAGTACTAAAACATGCCTGAAGTTTAGTCCTACTGATATATGGTTTAACTTAGTAAACCTACGTTTACCCATTGTGGAATACGTGTCGCACGGGTCACGGGCACGTCTCGCGTATTTATAGGATCATAACTTAGGCCTTCAATTCCAATAGGTTACTGAACACAACCGATATTACTTTGAGCAAACCAGCATAAGGCAACGATTTGAATTGAACAGCAATATTTGACAGTACGATAAAACCGAAGCGTTATGCACTGGTTATGCATGATGGTTGAGTTATTTTTGTCGTGATATGTTCAACCTTTCACGTAATTTTCGTTATGGGGGTTTATTCGCAACGACAGATGAGAAAAAAGTTTCAGTAATATTACGATGTATGGTATAGTTGCGACTATTGCTCTGGCTAGTAAAAGATCTATCGAGAATACTGAGTATTCATGAGTGGCAGGGAATGTTACGATAATTCTGAGTCTTGAAACAATAGGAAACTTGAACCATCATTACTCATAGACTTCAATTCAAAGTGCACATTTTATTTCAATGTATATACTCGTAAGAGTCTATACAAAATGCACTCAACTCAATGCAATGTTTACTTAAGGCGAGAATTTTACTATATTATTAAAGTAGTCGCTCAGCCTGAAATTGAGATTAAAAGATGGTATAGTGTTACGGATCTATAAATCACTCTTATATGGTTTTCCACGAGACGAACACTCGGTGAACGACAGAATAACAATCCTGGAATGATGGAAAGAACGCGGTATTACCCATTGTTCGCTAGGAATAAATGGCAGTCGTCGATATGTGCACTTGTTATAATTCCTTTCTTTGTTTCGCTGACGTGGGTAGTTTCAGGATTTAAGGAAAGAGAGTAATTCTTTGTCCCTCTTTATTTTTGCTAAGCTATTAAACAATTTCATTCAGTAGTTACTACAACTATGATCAACAAGTTCATCTCCAAAGTAAGCATCAGTCCAAATCTTTCTGTTTCTGTCCAAGTTTTTTTATATACCTAGTTAATCAGGAGCTTTTGCTTAAAAACTACATGATTAATCATTACACTCATTCAAAGATATTTGGTTTCGTTTTAACTATAGTCGAAAAGCTTCCAAGTCAGACCCGCTGTCGCCGCTTCAAGTGTAAAAGTTCTCATAACATTTGCGGCACTACACTACCAGTTGGATAACACTTTGCTGCTTTTGATATAACAAAAAGGTATTAGATAAAGATTACAATCTTTGAAGACAGAATACTTTTAAGAGTTAAATTAACTCTAATGAGACCGCGTGAGGTATTGACAAAAAGTAGGTACCTAATTTGAACGCGCTGACAAAAAATGCGAACGCGTCTTATTTGGCCGAGTGCGAATTCCCTTTAAATTGTACCTACAACATATTTTTTTACCTACATTAGTAATGTAATTCTGGAAATGGTATGAAAATGATTGTGGTACATGTTAATAATTCGGACCAAAAATAATACAACCGTATTCATAATAAATCTCTACCAACAAATAACAAGTAGTTTAGGGCTTTTCGGCCAGATAAATTTAGTTCTCGGTCACCCAACGCTTCATACATTTACTATGAAAAAGACCGAAAATCAAAGTGGCCGGTGAACCGGCTGAACTACCGGCTAGCAAAGAATTATAGTTTTATGAAAGCAATCAATTTTGTGAAACCATCAAAGCTATGAAGCATGTAAAGAGAACGAATGAGTGCACAGATATTTTTTAAATATAGGTATTATTATGTAACGTCATCATCATCATCATCATCAGCCTATGAAAGTCCACTGCTGGACGTAGGCCTCTCCTATTAACTATGCGTATAAATGTATTAGGAGGTAAATGCCCATAATCGCCACGCTGGGCAAGCGGATTATGTAACGTAATAAGTTAATAATAATTTTAAACAGAATATCGATTAACCTTTAACTCCTCAAGGCAGTTTCATTTCAACCTCAGGGAGTGCTCGAAAATTTAATTATACAATATAACAAATTTAAACAAGAAATTCTGAAAGACCACAATACAATCAAGCTGAACCATAAACAAGAGCCTTTTGACTTTTAATTTTATTAAACGCAACATGCAATGCCTTGCCTTACTTCAAAACGGCTTAAGTACCTACAATTTTCCAAAGAAAATATATCTTTAGCTTATTAAATACGATAGCTTGGAACCACCGTGTGCCCTTTAATAAGACCTTAAAGTCAATTCAGAGAATCATACAGACATTGAAAACGATGTTAATTATAGATTCCAGATTGGATCAGTGCAGGAATGCGATGTAAGACTTGAGACTCAAGAATATGTTTATATACTTAGTTTCAGTATTAGTATTAAGTATACAGGGTGTAAGTCTAATACGGGCAAAGCTCTTAACGGGTGTTATTTCAGGATATAATAAGATTAATAATATCACATAGATAAACAACATTTTCCATACAAAATAATTCGGCGCGTAATGTAGAGCAATACACGTTTAACGCTCGTTGACAGCTAATTTCAAAAGCAGATGACATAACCGCCATATCAATAATAACATAATTATGTTCGAACCTACATTGCTGCTCCGAAAATCTTTCTAAAAATCTGTGGGGTCATAATTATGTGTAACTTAAAAAAATCCTTGCTATCCATTAGTACCCTGATGAATTCCATGCCAGGTTTAATTTATAGACCTACGTGTAGCACGTGATAGTTCATGAGAATAATACATTTTTTAAGAAATTAAGAGGCGAAAGGATAATAAACAGATTATGAAGTAATAGACGAGTGACATGAGATAAAAATTTGTTCATCCTTGGTGTTGTTAGACTTATGTAGTATCTTCTCCATCACGGTAGAAAAAAAAAATAACAGCCAGTTTCCTTTTTATTTTGTTCTGACGGACAAGTGATAAGACATTTATATCATAAAATATCAGATTAAGTACACTTTATCCTTACTAGAACTTCGCTTCCTGAGAAAACAAACTTGCGTGCTTTAGGGATAATAAGTATTTAGCTATGAAATTGGCGTTTTCTATGGAGAATTTTCTGAAAAGTCAATTTTCCATAAATTAATTTTGTGTGTATTTTTTGATGTCTAAATCAAAATAAACCACAAGTAGCCAGTAGTATTAGACACTTCTAAGGACTGTTTTGTATTTCTCTATAAAAAAAAGGTACTAAGTACCTATTCCAAACATATGAACCGGCACGGCAGCATAGAGCAAGAGTTGTTTTCAAAGTTATTTTTGAATATTACTTAAGACAAAAAAAAACAATTATTAATGTGAAAAAACCTTTGAAAACAAATAAAATCTAAGTTACTCTTTAGATAATAAAATTATCAGTAGTATCAACTAAAGTATATGACCAAAAACGCCTATTTCATTGGTAACCGAATATGTAGACGTAGGAAAACGTATTACAATATGAAACGTCTCCATGCTTTTCTTTTGCCGATATTCGTTTATTTTGTATGGATAATTCAAACCTTTTCACTCGTAGTTAAGCCGTTAATTTCAAATTACCGTGGTCACGTACAAGATAAGGATTATGATCTATCCACCGCTGCTCAAGGAAAATTATGTACTAAGTCCATCCTAAGCCAACATATATCATGTACGAGACATCGTAAACGGCTGGCTCGGACAGGTCATCCATCCATAAAACCATAATAATGTTAAGCAAGAACATGTACTCGCATTGCAACTCTGATAACTCGATTTTTGCTCGCCTGTATCATATATGTGGTTGTCTAGAATTGGTGAGTTTCATTTATTGTTTATTATGTGGAAGACCAGCAGGCATTCTGCAATCGTAAACGATAAACGATAAGTAGGTGGTAAATGTATGGAAATGGTCACGCGACTTTTCGTTCGAATCTGTCATTCTCATACATTTACGTATTGCTTATCGCTTATCATATCCAATCGCAGAATGGCATCTTAGCTAAGCTACCACGTTCTACTATGTAATGCGATTCAGTTGAAGACCTAAACTGACTCGCGATGTGTCAGTTCCATAGAATAACTGTCAAAAACTTACAAGCCGAAGCTAATCAGTGCTCCGACATGCCTATGCCAACACATTGTTGAGTGATGTACTATAAATATAATCCTTGTACTTACATTCTACTGTTGTGTGTATCCTTGTGTATTCAGTAATGATGTTCTTTGATGTGTATGGTGCTGTACGAGGGGTTCATTCTATTATATTCTAATGTAGTAGTATTGAAATCTTAGAAATTTTAAAATTGCCGCCATTTTATTTTCCTTGGCACAAAAAAAAAATTGCAAGGTAATTAATTTATCGATATAATTGATTGTAGTCTAAGCCCTTAAAAGCTCCGACACCGCTGACCAAACACCCTGTATAAAGACTGGAGGGAAACAGAAATTCAATTATAAGTACCTAAAAGCATTGAATTGAACACTGTCGAAAATGAAGTATCTGGAACTGGCAATGAAAGACAATGTAGTGTAAGTAATAATCGTAATCGTTGGTTACTTTTTGTCAATGTCATTATATGAATACGTAATTACTAAATAACCTGGGGAGTGGAACAGGTGGGGTCGAATAAATAGTGCAAAGGTTACTCATATACTTAAGTTTCCTGTAAACAACATGTTGGTACTATCTTGTAGACCAAGTATATTATGTTTTCATATTTCGACAGATATGTACAGTCGACGTCAAAGATATTCGTTACGGTTTAGGTGCCAAAAATATATTTACACGACTTTATTGCCTTGACATTAAGACTAGAAACTTTAGGTTCATGGGGCCCCAGCGCACGCAAATCGAACTAATCTCTGCTCATTTTCACGGAAATATCCAAATTTATCGTTCTGTGCAATAACTACTGATACTGACGTTCATTGTGAAAGAAATATTAATTCGGACGTCTCCGCCAAACGACGAAAGAAAATTTTTATCAACATCGAAGACGTAATCGAAATGTACAAATTATTTGAAAATTGCACTCCTCTTTTCATCTTGTAGAAAAAAAAATAGTAGCTCAACTAATAATACTGGTCTTATCCATGTTCACACTGTAACCGATCACGTATAAGGCGCAAGAGTCGACTTTTTACTGGCCTATACTGCACATTAAGTCTGACATTTCAACGGTCACCATCGGCTTAATTGTAACCTCGCTCTTGCATCCTTTTCTGCACTGTTATTAACCATATCACCTGTTTCATTTCCGCATGGAAACTAACGAACAGGCTGGATGATAAATAATAACAGAAGTGTGGTTAAGTACTAGGTTATTATATTTCGCAGTCGTTACAGCGGGTTGGGACTTGGGACAGCTCGGCTCAACGTATTATTTAAGTTATAAGTACATGCTGTTCGGTTTACTATCCAGGAAATTGTTTTCATTATACTTTAGCTATGATACCCATATCGTCGTTGAGATTGCCAATTCCGTTATGTGTAAATTTCAAATTTGACAAAAGAAGACTGTAAACATATGTCATTTGGATTGATTTTTCAGTTCCTGAAATCGTGCACATAACGGAATTGGCAATCTCAACGACGATATGTATTTATACAGAAATATACGTCATCCTATTGATGCAAATACTAGCTATGTGCACGTATCGATAATGAATTTAATTATGGTGATAGTTAAATTAATTCTGTCAAAACCTGATTTGTGCAGATAGCTGGTATTTGCCGTAATAGGACGACACACGTATAATGTCCGTATCAAGTACATGTTGTGAGATGTAATTTCGCGCTCTTCCTGATTATTGGTGTTCGGAAAAATAATACCTAATAATTGTAAACTATTATCGATGATATTAATTTATTTAGGTAGACTTCAGGATGCATGTCCTTATCTTCTCTCTCCACGAAATCTGTCTATGAAACCATCGAAGAGACGATACTGACGTCGTGCCGAATAATTTCAAAGAAATTGACTGTGGAAAAGAATGATCTTATTTTACTTTGAGAAAATTTTGTATGTATCTTATCCATGAGAGAAAATGGAATCGAAGTAAACAATGAACCTATTCACGCGGTTTCGCTCTCGTGAGCAAGCAATTTCGCACGTTCGGAAAATTGCATTATTCTAGATAAAATATTCGCCGATGCTCATCTTCGTAGCTACTTCTACTCACGCAGAATCATTAAATTTCTCGTAATATAATTTAGTTATATTTTAAACTCAATCATATTTTTTTGGTGTGGTTTGTGTTGATGTCTTAACATCTATGAAATTCGATTCAACATAAGCTTTGCTTCATTTAGTAATCGCTGTTTTATCAAAAAATCTTTACAGTTCATTATTCCATACTACCTATACTTCCTTACCTATACCTTACCTATACTTTCTTCATTATTTTGACTTAATCACGTTTTAACTGTTTCTGTAGATTACTAAATTTTTGAAGCCAATATAAATAAGTGAATCAAAGGTCAAATCAAAAAATAGTTACTTATAATTTTCATGACATTTCATTTCTTGGTATTTGCAAGTATACCTCGTTTTCGTCCCGAGCTCCGGAGAACAATACTTCAAAAGGGATAAGAGCTCACTGGAGTGCGAATCGACTTAGTTAGGCTCGAAAGGAGGCGAAGAATTGTTAGTGCGATGTGTTAACACTTCAACACTTCACACTGCTCGAATTTGTTAGGAACAGGTGTTAGGTAGAGGTACCTACATTACTGAATGAGCTGAAAGGACTATATATGCAAGCGTCAACTAGGTAAGACACTAAAAGCTTTCGTCGGATAAAAACATTAGAAACTTCTTTGGCTTTCTACTAGTTGTAGTAAGTAACGAGCTTTACTTTCAAGGTTCTGGTAAAATGATAAAATACAATGAATTACTGATGCTTCTTTTGAATATAACTAGTAGAAATATAATTCAACCCTTCAACATAAAACACTTTTTCTGTGAATAGGCAACAAAACACCGTAACCCACTTTATTTATTTCACTAACGTATATCTTCGGGGATAGTGCTATACCGCGTAACTACCAAAGCAGATAAGAGTTCAAATATCAAACAATTGCAAATCAAATTGACCCTAATTGAATTTGTTAGTTACGTGGTCACTATCCCCGACGATATGCTAGTTTTATTGTCACTGCGCCATGGCAAAGCTGATCAAAATGCCTCGCTCGGAATGTGCCAGTTGCATTCTTCCATTGCGTAATGTGACGTTCTGTTATCGCTGTTCAACGATTGGTATGGTAACAACAGGTAGCCAGGACTGGGTAATGACTTGAACGTGAACCGTCATGAACTGACAATGCAATTAAGTTGACCGTGAAGATAAGGAATTGCTTTGTCGTTATTGTAACAAGTGGCAATTGTCACGGGGATATCAGTGACATCACCGATGCTTTACTTGTAGCTATTGAAATAAATTGAAAGTCTATGCAGACAATTAATACTCGCCTACAAGTTACATAACGAACAGAGGCCACAAGTCCTAATTAATCCATGTCAGCTTTCTTGGAAAATACCTGAAGGTACATAAAATATTTTAGTATCCGTCCGTTTCGCGGATATACTGATACCTGTAATTACGACTAGTTGATTGACTCAGAGACTCGTGGAGCGTTGTTTACCCTCTAGGTCTAAATTATGACGCATCTGACAGCACCTTAAACGACATTCTTAGAATAAGTATGTCAAATCATTTCGCAACTGGTTGCAATATAGAAAATATTTGAGTCCTCTATGATGTTGACGAACTTAGATATCATAAGTGTTCAAAATTTTATAAAGCCTTAGGTACAGCAGCACTAATATAAATAGTCAATTACGTACCTATCTCATTTAATTTAAATTCTTGTATATACAGGTATTATATTTGAACAATCAATACAGTAAAAAATTCCAATATTTTCTAAACATGATTATTGCCTTTATACTGACATGCCTAATTGAAAAGCGTAATCAGAATCACATAGCGCGTATCTTCGATTTAATAACTCGCATGTATTTATAATTTGTGTGGTATTGTTTTGTAATGTTTACTTTGTGGCATATTTTCTTATTCTTATTTAACAGGATAATGAACTTTGAGTTAATAATGCGCTTTTGAATTCACGACAGTCACAGTATGAGTATATTCTGCGTCAGTGGCCAACGCCAGCGGTGTCAGTGCAACGCTGAGTCAGCGGGTCAAGGTTGCTCGCGACGGAACACGGCCGGCCTGACCTGACCTGGTTCACAAAATTCAATAATAGCTGGCTTGCACTTTGGATACTGGACTACGTGGTATCCGAAGAAATATCATAAATACGTAAGAAAATGCCTGTCTGTTACACTTTCATCATTTGGTATAAATATATTTTCCCCAGAAATAATATAAAATACTTTCTATATTCCGGAAACTGGGATTATCCGGGATATAGAAATAGCGTTAACTGAATAACGTTACATTTACAAACATTAACTGTAAGCAAACAAAATAGAGTACAATAAGTATAGTTGGTACTAAATCACATAGAATTTTATAAACAGCAATAACATGTTTCGAAAAATAATATAAAACGCAAGTTTCTCAGGTTCCCAATAACATATGTGACTGCACTTTGGACGGGCAAAGTTAATAAGCCATTAAAATTCGTGCCCTATCAGTAATATGAGCGGAAAACCATTTATTTAATGCGATGCAAAATCAACAATATAACAAGGCGAACCTAAAACGTACCTAAAATTTGTTTTAACCCAACACAATAAGCCACGAAATGAATTTTGAATAAAAATGCAGACAATAAACACCTAACAAAGCCGCGAACACAAATGTTCAGTCTGATGAGTCGTGGGCGTCGGTACAAATGGTAAATATAATAAATAACGATAACGTCCACCGTAACCCCGCGTAGGAAGTCCTAACTAACCTTCCGTGATGTTTCATTTGATTTCAATAATCGAGGGTGATGTCACTGAGTTTACTATGGTGTCATTACATGCAACTAATACTAAGGACAACGTAATTTCTTCTGATTTAGCCGCGATGATGTCAAAATGATCTTACTTATAAGCGGTACAACACTCTTGACTTTTGGAATTCTCTTCAACATCAGGTGTGCTCAGTTGAAATAAAGTCGTTGGTCTTATTTAGCTAGCTAAGCATTTCTTACCCTCAAATTCATCATTTTATCGTGAAATTTCTTGAGATATTATACTTAAAGCGATGGCATGCGCAAAAATAACGTGATGACTAAAATATTGAATCAGATTTGTTTATTCCAGAAAACTTGTAAATTTTAAAGAAAAACGTACATTTGGAGATTGCAAAGTAGCTTACACGAGAAGACAGATAAGGACGGACAGGCTTTAGGTGTAATGAAGACAACATACTTACATTTGAATAGCCAGTAAGTAGGTATAACTAACTAATAGCCAGTAATGTTAAAATCTTACATCCTAGATTATGCATAGCTTAGATATATTCTACTAGAGTTCTTGTAGCATGTAGAGCTCAGAAGAACGTAATGCAAACGCTTATAACGTTTGTAAGCAGTTCAAGGCACGGGTACTCGTGTGTTTAGAACATCCTGTGGGTAACTAGGATGCAGAAGTGGGACAAGGCTTGGCATTATTCTATTAAACTGGGACCAGCTATTTCTGTTGCCTCACGGGCGGTTCTGGAGTGAGTTCCAAGTAAAGTCAGAACAATCCTCGTTATCAAGTACCTCTCCAGCAGGTGGAGAAATCATATTGACTTTTATACTAGTAATGCAAAATGTATTGTTTGTAATGTATTCTTTGTAGTTTGAATAGAGCTGCTCTTCTCGTACAAATTTAGCACCTACGTAAGTAGCTTAAAGTCATCCCGAATTTTGAAAAGGAACTAAGTAATAAACCAATTAAACAAATAAAATATTTTGTTATTGTGTCTAGAGATGTGTGTAGAAAACCAAGTCTAGAAGTATGATCACGTAGGAAGCATACTATTATTTTTTATAATAAAATACAGAAATTATTTCGATAATTTTGATACGATAAAGGTTTGAGGATTATTCTCCTTGCATGCACTTTTTGCACTGATTTATTTCTCATGGCTGGCAAGATTTAGAAATCTGTGAAATGAAAAAAATATTTTGTCATTTTCCCGATAAGCAATTAGTAAAAATTGATTGCTATGTTACGCCACTTCTAATTATTCCTGCTTTTTTTCATATGCGATACAATTTATTTAAAATAGAAAGACCTTACAATATACAATAACTAGGTACCTATGTAATAGGAAGTAAAACTTCAAACAAAATAATATAATAGATAAATCATAAAATAGAATACTGTGAACTATCTCCTCGCAGTTAATACTTATTCTTTGAGCGAGGTAGCCAGCTCTACGATCACCTCTGTGACGTCTATATAAGCCTTTCGGAAAGTTTTTTTTCCTTGACTAAATTATAAACCAATATTTTTTATTGTAGTGATAATAATATTTCCCATACCAAGTTTAAATGTTTCATGTTTGTCAATATTTATTACTTGCAAAGATATTGGCAGTTCTAAAAAATATTTATCAACCAATACTAGCTTTTTGTTCATAAACTCCATATATACATCTCATGTAACCTCTGCAAAATATGTCTGACGGAAAACTACCTATAAGTATGTGCGAGTAACATCGTTACTTAGTATGTACTCAAACAGGAGCGCCCAGCCAGACTCGTAAATACTAGTTTCCTATTTTTGTCCCGTGCACCAACTCTGAAGGCTTTCTAACGTCCGTGATGGAATAATGAATCAAGTTACAAAATAGACTTCGTAAACAAAGTTAGATTGAAGGGGAATAGTGGAGTACTGGGTCTACTGGGAGCGTGCATTATGTTTGACGAGTCACTAAAAGTATGTCATCTATGTTTACTATTGTAACTAGGCAAACAGCAATTGTCTAATAGAGCTATCTCTTGTAAATACAATGAGAAGGAGTAGGTATCAGCTGATAATGGTGAACATAGTATAAAGACAGGTGCTAGTAAAGTGCTACAGTGCTGAAATAATGGTGAAGTTTCGTTTATAGACAATAGACTTATGATGGTCTTGTGTTTATCGTATGTCGTCGTTGCCGTGCTGACACGACAAATATGCAAGCGAAAACGTAATACATAGTAAGACAAGCGGTAAAACGGGACCATCATTTGACAACAGATAGATGATCATAAAGATTCAACAATGGCATTTTTTTGTACTTGTAGGTAAAACAGTTTACAATTCAGCAAACGTAAAATGCGTTCACTAAAACATTGTCTGTTTACACCACCAAATGAAAGCATTGAAGCCCCAAATTATCGCTCCTTATCTATGTTCAACCTTGGAGTTCCTCGCAGGCGACATACATTTTTAGGGCTGTAATTCCTGCCGCACACTCCGTATTTGACCGAGGAGTCTAGTATAAGTAGGATCTCTGTCTGCATAATAGTAACAAATGAAGAAGTCATCGTTTTATACTGGTTTCTTCGATGCAAGTGTTGACTAAACGATGGAAATATCCCCGTCGTTAAACTGACAAATATGTGAGTCAGGCGGCGAGAACGAATCAAATATGGACAAGTACTTCTTTAATTTGGTACTACAGTAATAACGATTCCTTCCGTATTGCCGAGGCCACGATACCTTATCAGTTGTGACCTTTACTGAATCAAAACAAAATGCACTCTTTTATCACGAGGTCTTCCATTTCAGGCTAATACTCGTAAGTCAAGATTAGACGGGCTTATGTTGTTTTTGTGACCAAGCTTTAATACATCAACCTGGTCTACTTTAAGATTATGTTTAATACTTCCTAGTACCTATACTTGCATAATACATTATACCACTAATATTTATCACAATAAGTGGGAGGCCAAATTTTATAAAACCTGACACGACGGTTTGATAAAGACTGCATCGAACCTTTGGACGTGGACAGCATACGAAATCTGTGTGGAGTGGAGAGACTTAGAGACATAGTGGAAAAGAGGGATTGTTCATAATTTAGACAGGTGTGTTGTGACCATGTCCAAAAGTTTAAGTATTTGTAGGTAATGTAGCCGCTGCATCGAGCTTTCTGTTCTTTGAGAGGGAAAATTAAGTTAAGTAGAATTAACTTTTTACACGTCTGCGACAGATTACAAAATTATATATTAAATAATTATACACAATGCAGGTGTTATTAATTATATTAAGTAGGTACTTGTAAACTTCTTCGTTGATATATAACAAGATAGAGACGTAAATAGGAATTTATGATGTATTTGGCACAAAGTTGATAATACGGAGTATTACTGGCCGATACTATTATGAATTGTAAATGTAGCTGGTTCGAGGCCTTTTGTCTACCGCAATGTAAATACCTATGAAGGATACAATAACTTCACAAACATACAATCTACGTATATTGTTGTGACTATGACGACTATGTTTCAAAGCTGATTGCACATACTCGTTGATTGCATTTTAACAAGTTGCAATCGAAATATACCTACTGCAAGTGCAAGTGTACAATGTTGACATTAATAAACCTGTATTATTTACGTACAGCTTGCAAAAGATGCTAAACGAGCTAAGTGTTCATAATGGTTTATACACGATCTTGCTTTGTTAACTACAAAAATGTGTTACGTGTTCTCATTTTGAACATATTATTTTTCGCATATTCGTTATGCTTCTGCGTGTACTAACGAATGCACCCTATGCAGGTTGTTTTGTAGGTTGTTGTATACTTTTATTGGCTTAATAATGAAATAATCTCGAAACAATTTATTGGAATGTACTTAAAGTACGTTGTGTGGCTTAAACACTTAAAATAACTTGTTTTAGTGTCTCTCATTGTAAAGAATATGACGTTATGCCACAATAGGCACTTTTTGAAAACAAGCGTATTATGGTTAATATGGCTTCCACACACAATACAAATTTTTGCTTTATGTAACTTTTATGACGCCATTTCACATTGTTTCTGGTACGAAGTTAGTCATAAATCTAGTTCAACTTTCAACGGCTTAATAAAGTGGTATAAATTGATATCGTAACTTTTCATGAAAGTGGGGTCATGGTTGTTGTCATCACTTGTAAATTTTTTTTAAGGGCAACCATATAAGTTTTCTTTTTTAAAGACATTTATTATTTATTGCTCTATAAGTCTTCTTTAATTACGAATTCTTAATCTTAAGCGATTTAATTTAAATTTAGGTATATCACTTGTCACTAAGTACTATTACTCGTTAGTACTGTTCTGGTGCTGGCAAGTTCTGCTGGTACACAGCAAACGACGTAGACTTACGAATCCCATCAATCTTGAATCGTTACTAACACTGTGAATGCTACCCTTAGAGGTGCGTTTGATTGAGTACGGGTTCTGTTCACCATCAGCCTTCCCGTATGCTCTTTGTCAACGTTGCATGGAAAAACATCTTCAAACAAGTCTACCTCCACCGTATGATCGTATCTGTTTTCACCATGTTTTCGCGTAACAAGTACAAGCGTTCTCATAACGTAATGGCGGCACAGTGCGACAACCTTGCGTTATCGGAGTTCTGCCCTTGGTCCACTTTCCGCCAGCTATCTCGGGCACATCGCAGGCATCTGATAAACTGACACGGTTACTTATACACCTTAATACTGAGGCGTATGATCTAGTTTACATTGCAGTATGCATGCAGAGTTGATGTCAGCAGATGTAGACGATATTGTACACAATTTTTAAAGCCAGACCACGTTTGCGCTTTTGTTTTTTTAGTTGTTTTTTAGACCTTGGCCTCCTGGTTACTCTACAATGTTCCATGACATGGGAATACCGTTTTATTATAGGCACGTTAAGGCATTACCAGAGGCAAGGTTTCATCATTGCTTGAAAATTGGTGGCCCATAACATTGCAAAAGCATCATTTCTACTTTAAAGTTCGGGTTGAACAATACAAATTGTTTCTGAAAATACAAAATTGTAGCCGCAAGTATATCTATGATTACTAAAACTATGACTACGTGATTCGATTTTGTTTCTTGCCGTTGTTTTTTTTGAGAATTCTAGTTTGGCATTCGTCATTGTCGAATATTCGCAAAAAGTTGCATTCAATAGTGCCTCGGTCTCAGACTAAATTGCTAGTCATTAGTATTTTACGATGTTATTTGATCGATGATCGAAGAAAAACTTGTCTTTGTTATGTACAAATATACTATTAATATCTATGTAGAAGAAATTAAACAATCGAAGCAACTCAAAAAGAAGAAGCTGGCTTTTTCAGAAGGCAGTACTTTAGATCTAGTAGCATTGAATTAGTAACATATTTGCATGTAGATTTAAACTGTATTAATAATAGTATGTGAGACTTCTAGACTACGTCTTGATGATATTAGGCACCTAAACATAAGTTCTGTAATGTATGTATAATTGTACATGGCGAACATTAGAGGCGCAAAACCGTGTTTTTATGCACAGTTCATAGCAGACTATGTGACACCTGCGAGACTTCGGCACCTGCACAGAATTCTTAAACAGCCTTCAGCAACATGGCCAACGTGTAGGCAACTATCCGGTTAGTTTAATGCCATCACGAGAAAAATTACAACCGTATGTGACCACAGCTGCCACGCCAACGTGCCATTTAACTTCATTTACATCAGAATTATCTGCAACTAAAACTAGCTAGATCGCCAGCTGATAAACATTAATTATTGTGTTCTTTAGATACTCGTACAAACGCTCTTAAGACCTTTGCTATCGCGCTTGTGTGAGTATTCAAGCTGTTTACTAGTCAACACCCTTTGCAAAACAATGACTTAAAATACTACAAAGTTGTTAGTACTATACGTCCTTGTTTGATCCCAGTTCGCGTATTGATTACTCGGTCAGCCAAGGGTTGCCGCCATCGTCTATCGCCCAGACTTTTCCATTATTGATTAGCAGAGTTCACTGAATGCAGTAATTATTGTTTAACTCTCCAATCAGTTGCAAATGAAGTTCAGAGTGCCATATGTTATTCCGAAGCCTGTAATCATCGGAATGGTGCACCTAATGAGTACTCGCGAGCGGCTAAGGCTAATGAACAAAGAAATAACGACCGGGAAACGTGCTGTTACATGGATCAAAGCATAATGTAATCAAGATTAATTTACTCTCTGATGAATGTGTACAGTTATGTTTCGAGAGGATTTTTAGGAATTTGCTGTTGATATATGACGTGATGTAGTCGTTAAAATTCCGTACTCTACTTTTGCTTAAATTTGATTTATTTTGTCATAATCTAACAGATTATATTGCTTTTCTGTTAACGCATACTATGCTAACAGATATTTTTAATCTATCTGAACTAGTGTCATTATGTCTGCAGAAAAATCTAGGAGTACGTATGTAGGTGGTGTGTCATACTTAATATCATTGCCCAAGGACAGTACCTACAAATGATGTAGTAATATTGTGTAATTTTCTTTACTGAAATCCTCTGCTAAAATTACTGCTTTATCTTTCTCCTAGTAGGTATATTCAATTATTTGTAATATGACGAAAAAATATTGCGAAAATAAATAAAAGCAAAAAGATATTGTTATGGTCTGATAATAGAATACGTTATCCTTCTGAAATTAATAATTATATAACTTATCATGTCCATATTTCAAAATGATGGGACAGTCAGAAGGGTCACAGTTCAAATGATAATCAATTTGAAAACAGGTTTATGACTGTACGAAGCGATAAAACGAGTGGATTCCAAGCAAAACGTCGTGTTTATAATACTTCATTATGATGATTTATGGAAATCTTATCACAAAGTGCAATATTCTTACTTCAATAACCCACGTTGATTTCATCGTTGATTGTGAACTTTGATCAAGAACGTTGTAAAATTTGTGTAGTCGGGTGGCCTAGAACTGTTGTATTTTCTACATTTGCTAGTAGTGTATTGAATCGTAATAATATATCAGCATTGACCTAGTTAAGGGACGAGTGAATGACTCGCGGCGCAACCGGCACGATTTGGCAGAATGTTCCCGTGGGATCAAATTTTACAAAACGATCCGATTTCCGATGCAATTTTCCATTAATCTTTGGACTCATTCGACGTGTATTTTAAACCTCTACCCTTCGTCTTTGAAATTCTAGAAGTTGCTAATGTTGCTATGTACTTGCTACCCTTAAAGGTCGATGCAGAAGTTTTTAAGACTTAGATAAGTACAACAACAAGAAAACTCTTGACAATTTACTGACCAGGAGGTTTAGACAGAATGTATCCGTATGTCGATTATAAAATAGTATGTACCAAGTTTTAGGTAGTTAAAATATCACTTGAAACATCAATAATATACTTATTACCTACTTAGTAATTATTGCAAAAATAGATATTCTACTTATTAAAATATGTTCCCCATTTTTCATGTATCGCGGATCGTGGCGCTGTCAATTTGTGATTTGATCGATGACTACACCAAGAACCTTAATCCGACACCACAAATGACACCTTTTGACGGAACACGAATAAACTTTGCCTCGATCCTTATACATAATGCATAACCCAACATTGCTCGTTGCAAAATATCGCAAATTCTAGGCATATTTATCAACCGTAAGTGGTATTCCATGCATGTATTTAAGCCTACCTTGTTGGGAATGTAAGAGTCATGCCCCAATAGGCCAATGTGTCACAAGACCGACCTCACTAAATATTTACAAAACTGTTTTACGGTTTCCATTAACGTCGAATATTTCAAAAGATTTACGGTAAAATTACAACATGCGTATATGTACCGAGTTTCATCAGATAACGGTAGTATTGATAGAGTAACGGGGGCAGGTCTAAACTGACCGGGCTAGTGATTCAAAATGGCTGCGTGGCATACATTTCGTAATGGTATCAAATTTTATACTCATCTTGTGTCTAAATTGTAACACGCCTATCAAAGGTTGGTAATCAACGCTCGTTAAAGTTATTGAGATCTAAAACTCTAAAGTTAGATTTGATATTAGCAAGATTTGGAAGTCTTCTTGTGTCGCTAAATGTGTGTCGCTGAATGTGTAAGTCGTTTCTAGAATTTGTTCCATTAGCATGTCGCATGACTTTGAAACTTAATCATGAAAGTCACGAATGCTTAAAACCCTGAAAATATCGCACGTTATGTGTGCAGTGTCAATTTATGACGCTGAGAGAAAATGGATGATTTGGTTGAGCGGAGATGAGAGCGATTTTTAGAAGAAAATAAGTAAGGAGAAGGAACACGTAACGTAAGGGTCCCTATGTTTCCACCTACTGAATATTTTTAATGACTGTTCCTGCGATTCCACCTTGATGGAATCGGATCGGATCAAATTGGATGCCTACATACTATTTTGTATTCGGTATTAAAAGCCATTTAGATTTTGTAATTTTTTGATAGTAAATGTATATTGGATGAAACAGCAGGAGCACGGGTGGTATTGGGACACTTGTAATGTACCAGAACAAGAGTTCAAAGTTCACGTAACATTATTGGTGCTCTTTCACTACCTATTGTGTCACGTGTAGTGATGAGTCGTTCCCGGTAACATTCCCAATACAGTATGGGAAATATTCCCAAATGGAACTTTCCCCGGCAGAAGCAGAACAGCATTAAATACAATTCAGAGTTTTTCTTTAGACTAACCAGCCCAACTCGAATTTAAGAAATATATATTTTTTTATTATTCGTTGTAACATTTATATCCCATGGACGAAAACAGAAAAATTGTGTTTACAGGATGTATCTACCTTACTACTTAATTAATATAGTCCCATGATTATTTGTTAGCCTGTCACCGTCTGCCGCAGCATAATGCTATATGTAATGTATAAGCAATATAAAGGTGCATTTAGACCAAACGAGCATTCGCTCATTCTATCCCCCACTCTACGAAATTCGTTCATTACACAAAAATTCGTTGATTTCGTAGAGTGGGGGATAGAATGAACGATTGCTCGTTAGGTCTAAATGCACCTAGCATAATGCTTAAATTGCTTAATCCAAAACTAACAGACTACGTTGTTTCAATTTTCAAAGTCAACAGTAGAATGTAGATGAACAAACATAATGCATATTGCAAAATTAATAGGGAGATATTCTTCGGTTTTCAATTTTTTTTTTATGGAATAGGAGGCTAGCGAGCAGACGTATCGCCTGATGGTAAACGATCACCGTCGCCCATGGACTCTCGTTACACCGGTAGCGTCGTGGATAGAATGAGGAACTCGAAGCTCAAGCTAACTATTACAAGTTCAGTTGCGCAAGCGCCGGGTGACCCAATAACGCGCCGGCGCATCCCGTCACGGTCCAGCGCGGCACGTGGCAATGCAAGAGGCTACAGGCTACCGTGAACTTCAAAATTCGTAAATTTTGAAGATTTGTCTCATCATTAGAGTGACAGAGACAAATAATTCGAAATTTTGCAAATTTCAAAGGCCGCAGTTCAATAAAATGCTTATGAAGAAATTCAGTTAAAACTACAAAAATACTAAAGTTTCGGTCATAAACATTGTGCTTAAAAAATGTCTTAAGGGTACTAGGTAACGTTTACTTAAACTTAATATATTCGTTATGTTTTAAACCGATTTCTCAAAACTATGCAAAGATTTACTACAATCGGTAAATAAAAGACGCAAAAAAATCTGATAAAGACGTCAAGAATTCAAAAATAACGTATAAGAATGGGCGCTTGCATAAATTTGTGTTTGTGTGTGAGTATGTACCTAAGTATGTGAATGTATGTATGTGTTTACAGATATCACGTCCGTTGCCCTCTCGACAACTCGGTGACATTGACGGAACACAAATAAAGAGATAGCGATATAAGTAGGTACAAATCAGTACTGTAGGTAGGTATGTGGGTGTTTTATGTGCCAGTGATTAAATGGTAGTAACTGGTAATACTGTTTGGATGCGAACGAGTAGGTACCTAGACATTTAATATAGAGCAAGGTAAAAACTCCTGTCTTTTTAAAATGTTAAAAAATAATTCATGTCTTTAAAGGATGATATTAAAGTAAAAAAATGATTTAAACAAGTAACCAGAATTGAAACAAAATAAAAACAAATTAATAAATACATGTATTGGGACATCTTACACAAATCAACCCAGTCCCACGATAAGCTCAATTAAGGCTTGTGATGTGGGTACCAAGTGACGATGTAATATATAATTATTAGAACTTAATAAACACATGCCAGCTTATAAAAATAAAAGTTTCTTAAGATAGTGAACGAATCTGTAAGCCATAAGAACAAATAAACGGTCAAAGTTCATAGTTTTATCAGGCCATTTACATTCACGATGAAGACATTAACCGTAATGTATCCAATGAAATTCTTAAATGTTAGTCCAAAATTTCGGTGAAGAAACCAGGCATACCTCCTGGTTTTAGTTTTGAATTCATCAGAGGTAACAAACTCGAAAAGTCAAGGGTCGACCAGCACATAAAACAACTTTGAATGAATGGAAAAGTTGTTAACGAAATATTACTTTACAAACAACCGCCATTTTCATTAAAACCAGGGCTGACGCAGCAATTCTCTTTCAGTGGAAAGAATACGTCATCCTGAATTTGCATTTCCTTTTTGATCAATACTCGTGCATTAAACTGATGAAATTTTACTTTTACTAGACCACAATAAACAGTTTTTTTTTTTATACAGACCTGATTTACTTAACTAGACTTAATACTTAGTTGGATAGGTAGAACATAATTTAATACTGATAGCTGCTTCAACTGGTCATATACTTAAGAAAAACAAG